>CM021108.1:332260289-332384207 GCA_007115665.2 Sequoiadendron giganteum | reverse complement strand
CGAAATTTTTTAATCAAAAGGCAGGGGAGACGTAGGGGGCTCGACCCCCACCACGCCCCCATGGGAGGCGGGTGAGGGGAGCCACACCCTGTGCGTGGAACTCCCCGCCCGCAGCACAGTCGAAGGGACGACTATGTGTTACACACAGTCGCCCCCATTAATGGGGACAGCTGTGTGTAACACACAGTCAGCGGCACAGTCGTGGCTGCAACTCTTGGCGTGGGCGCATGGAGAATTAGGGCTTCGCCCTTGGAAACCGTGAGCATGGTTGTTTAAATTCGCTTTTCATTGGGTTTTAATATTATATTTATATATTAATAGTTTATTAATATATATATATATATATTATTAAAATATTAATTGGATATAATATTTTTATTATTATTATTAATTACATCCGCATAATAATAATAATATTATAGTAATAATATATTTTTTTTTTTTATTTTTATTTTTTGATTAAAGTACGATCGAGAAATTGAAATAAATAAATAGTTGTCTTAATGGTCATATTTTATTTTATTAAGGGGAAATTATGCTTGGGCAATCGGGTTATGCCACTTTATTGAACTTAATTAAGGGGTGTTTTTCTTGAAATGTTATGAATTAAGTCAACGTTACACGGAAAGGTTAATTTGATTAGTTAAACAATTTTTTTTTTTTATATAGACTATTTTAGTCTTCTAAACGTTATTTTGAAACATAGAGATATCATTGAACTTTAGTTAAACTCAAACATTGAGTTGTATTTTATTTTTGTCCTGAATTATTAAATGCAGTGAATTATTGAATATGTGTGAAGTATGGGTTTAGTGAACCTAAAGTAGAGTTTAATTACTGTCTTTGCATAGAATTGTGTACGTATTATCGGGAAATGTGAGTTTGTTTCTTAGCAAGTCTTCCAGTGGAGTTTTCTTTTGGTGGGTTGTCTTTTGTGTAAAGTCAACCATAGATGGCTTAGGGTAGTGCATTAACCAAGTGGTTTCCCGGTTATCACGAACGGGAGGGTATTTGAACTGCGTGTCTTGGTTAGGGATGTGGTATCCTTTTTTTGTCGCACTTGTGTACCCTTGAGTTGTGGAGTTGCACGTGTCGTCTTAGAGGAGTGGCTTGTAACGGGGGCCGGCACACAAAGTGGTGCCAGGATAACTCGTTGCAAGTTAGTTAACCCAGTGATAACTAAAATTAAATGGTTAGAGCATCATGTAGTTTCAAACATCTAAATAAGATAATTATGCCTCGTTCTCGACCACAAGGGCTTGTAAAGACTTGGGTTGGGACGGGAAGGCCTGGAATGGCAAGATCGTTATCTTGTCATCATGAAAGATAACTGATTCCGCATTGGTTTACATGAGGGGCCGAAAGTCGTGAGAGGTTACCAGGATAACCCAGGATGGGGGTCGGGACCTAGGAAGACTCACCAGGATAACCCATGTAACATTGTGATGACACTTCTCCTAGGTCGACAGTTTGTTCACATTAGAGATGCAATTGATTATGTCAAAATTCTGGAAGCATGTAACCTTTGTGTTAGAATGTCATGGTATTTATTTCAGTTCAGTTGTGTTAGTCTATGTCTTGTGCTAGATGTCCTTGGTTAGGAATCCTTGTTACTACCTCCTAGCATGGGGGTGTGGGCCCCTTGGGTTCCACTTGGTTGGGTGGCGTGCACTTAGTCCATTGGGTTCCTTCTTCATGTTCTTGTGGACGAGACATCCAGTTGGAGAGCTCGTTGGTTCCTGCATCTTGTTCTATTTCACTTCCGTTATTTTGTATTAGCTTTGCACCTCATGTTATCGAGGTGGAATTTGTAAATTGTAATCCCTTATGATTTTGGACTTGCCTCATTCAGAGAATGAGTGTTGTAATCTCTTGTAATTGAACTTTTAATGTTGAATTAATGCAATGGGAGTTTTATCTTATGTTAGTAGTTATTTCATCTTATTGGAATGTATGTGTTTAATTTACTTAGTAATATTTTGGCGTGACTTAAATCATGTTTGTGTTGAGGTTCTAAATAACCACTGTCTTGTAACCTTAGGGGAAGTTGGCATTAGTTAATTAACTCACTTATTAATTATACTTTTAAAAAAAAAAAATTATTCCGTCCTACTAGTTAAATGCAACTTCCTCTAGGGTTGCGTGGCGGGGCGTTACATATAAAAAAAGATATGGCCACCGGCCGCGAGTTCATAACAGGTTTAAACAAGCACCATCAAAAATAGCCATAAACCGATTGAGTAATTATCATAGGTTTTATCCTCCATCCATTTGCTTGAAAATTTGTCTCCATTTATTTCCTACAGGTTTATCACAAATTAGTTCAACACTTTCAATCGAAAAATGGCATTTCTTAATTATTTCATTTCCTAATGTATTTTATCAAATATCTTTACTTCCTATGCCAAATAGTAGCAGAAAGGTAGAAAAAGGGTGAATGAAAGGACAAATGAGGGATGAAGTATTATGACTTATTAACCCTCATTAGAAGGGATGTTCCATAGAAAGTAACTAAAAATTGATTTTCAGCTCCTGTCAGTCGATGACGATTAGGCTCGTTTAAGGCAGGATAATTTTCATTCATGGATCTGATTGTTGGAAGAAGAGGATCTGGATTTTATTATTAGTTATTTATTTATTTTATTTTTCTCTATTTGGGAGTTACACACCTTCCTATCATGGATTGATTTGATGATTTCATAGTTTATACCAGGTTGTGAGTTTTGAAACCTTAGAAGAGACAATTACTCTTGTAATAATATATGTACAGAGTAAGTAATGTGGGTTGTGCGCTAGGATAAGGCAGAGTGCCCCAAAGAAACATGGTCTCCTTGAATGCAATAATCACAAGATATGCACCTTATGGATTTATCGAACAAGATGTTGAAGCTCTCAATCAAATGAGAGCAGCAGTGTAAGGCCATATTCCTCAACCCTTTCTAGCTTCCATTCTTCCTATGCCAAAATGGGAGATTCTGGATAGGGTAAGGGCGACTATCAAGAAATAAAATAGATGGAGTTTAGTTTTCTGGTGTTGTAGCTATAATTGCATTGGTATACATGTATGAAAAAATGAAGAAGCATATACATGGAACATGAGTTGTTTCATATTAAAACGTGAAAGCATTAACAAGGTGTATGAATTGTTTTAGTAAAAAGTGGAAGCATGGAAAAAGCGTGTGACTTAATATTGAAAAAATTCCTTGAATGAATGTGATCTTAGGGCTCAAATGGATCCAAGGTATGCACAAGATGGACTTGCAGAAAAGACATCAGAAACTATCAAGAAATGCAATATGTAGTTGTAAAGCCAAATTCCACAGCATTTACCAGCAAAAAAGACAAAAATGTGGCGCACACATGTTGCTGAAAGGCCCTTCATAGAATTTTTACTACTGTAGCTTGCCCCAGATCCTAGACCCATGTGGTTGTGACTTGTTTGATTTTCTAAAAATCCCCTTGTCTGAAAAATCCCCTATCGTTATTGGAAAAGCCTCGTTAATTGTGCTTTGTGATCGTTGTCTATTGTTCACTTTTCCTTGTGTTGGTTGTCATTCCTCTGTTCTTCAGTGCCTTCGTTCCCTGCTCTTTGACTCTTCTATTTGTTATGTTCTTTTGTTTTTTATGTTCTCGTCCAGGAAAAAAGAGAATTTATATATGAGGGAAAAGACTAAAAAAATAAAATGCATAGAGAAATGTGGAGGGAAATAAAAAATTGTATTTTAGAATTTTGTTTATTGTCTTAGTTTAAGACAAACAAAAAATTAAAGACAAAATTAATATTTTGTCTTAAATTAATGTCTTAAAACCTCTTTGTATGTAGTAGTGTCATTTTTTTTCAACTCAGTTCTATTTTATTGTGGTGTCAATGAACATAATGTTATAAAATGATTTAATTATATTCAATGAAAGGGTGGTAAGAGTAATATTTTCATTCCACATCCCATCACACTAAATTTAAAATGGAAACACATATGATTGGGTTGGTTAATTCAAGTGGAGGCATAATTTGATCCCAATCATCTTATTCTTTTGGGTTACATTGGTCAAATAAAGTCTCTAAAGAGCCTTGGTACCAAAAATGTGCTAAATTTTGGCATGATTCTTCTCTAAAATCATGTTATCCAAGAATATCTAGTCTAATCCTTCAAATGGATATCAATTCCACATATAGAAACCCATATTATTTTTCATCAAGTCAATTTTTTTTTTCTATAGTAGAAATGAATGTAATGTAACTAATGTTTCAAAAATATTCTTTACTTAGTAAGACATTTATTAGAGTTAAATTTTATATTATGCAACTCATTTCACCATACCAATCATGTTAACACATTGAGGTGGGTTATTTAACACTAGTAGATGAATTATTCCACTACCCATGATTTCTAGTCCTTCCAACCTACATCATTCTAGTAAAGTCTCTTAAAATCTAGGTAAGATAAAAATATGCCAACATTTAGTGTTACCAATTTCTAATACCATTGCACCCAATATTCTCTCATTTAAACCTATAAGTGGATGTTGTCTCCATGTAAAAGATCCTATGTTTCATCAATTCAAATTTGTTTCCCTGCAACACTAATAAATGTAATTTTTTAAAATTCTTTATTTTTATTTTGGTGAAAGGGTGCTAAGAGTAATCTTTTACATTTCACATCTTTTTGCAGTTAATTGATAGTGACCACACATTTGGTTGGGATATTTTATACTATTGGAAGCATCAAGTCCATTATTCATTATCCAAGCATGTTGAACCTATTAGGCTAATTTGATTTGATGAAGTCTCTTAAAATCCCTAAGACTAAAAACATGTCAAGCTTTAGTGTAAATATTCTCCCAAATTATGGTACTTAATAATTTCTCATCCAAATCTACAAGTGGATATCAATTCCACCTACAAAATCCTATCCTAAGTTTTCTCAACTAAAATTGATTTTCCTATAACAATAATAAATTTGATGTTATAAAATGGATATATTTAATTTAGTGAAATGGTGATCATAATGATATTTTTCATTCCATACATCATCACATTGAATTGATCACATCAATATGTCCAAGTGAGCTATTTATTTCTACTGGAGACAAAAAATATTCCTAAACATCATAATCCTTATGGGCTACATCAATCTAGTAAAGTCTCTTAAGAGTTGCATACCTATATAGAAACAATTATATTACTAATGAAGTAAAAGATCTATGTACATTACCATAGACCTTATAAGCTCTTAAATGGTTGTAATTCACGTGCTACTATTTTTCTATGATAGCCATATGAAATATTAATCATCATTTGGTATATTGATAGATTTGAATACATTATTAACTCTCATAGTGTTATATATTTGTAACCTATTGCAACTTATATATCACTATCCTATAGTATTTATAGCTTTATATAGGCTCCCTTATCATTGTACATGTGCACAAAAACATTATTTGATCCTTAAAATTTATAAATAAAGGTAGATAGGGAGGCACGAAACGCCAAAGATGATGTACTAACAAACTAAGGTAGATAGGGAATACAAGAATCTTATTTTGATTGCATATTAATAATGTAAGAAAACTTAATTTTGAAGTGAGCATTGAAACCATTTAAACCATTTAAGGTTGCTCTAAAATGAGTAATTTTAAGCCTTATTTTTCAAACCATTTAAGCTAGATATATACTTGCATAAAATATTTATATATTATTCTTAATAAAGAAATAAAGGAATGCATATATTGAAAATTTCACATAATATGATGGGCCCAAAATGTCATATAGATATATAATGAATTTCTAAACAAAGGCATATAGGTGTATAATGATATAGATCAACAAAATATAATTATATACCTACATGCCATATAAATATACATAATGAATGTCTAAAATATATATAATGGCATACATCAATAAACTACAAATCTATCCATAGACATCATGAATACATACAAAAAAATATCTATATAGTAACTATGTAGGACAAGTGCATGAAGATGGGTAGCAATTTTGTGGCCAATTTTTTTTTTAAATTGAAAACTCATAACGAGAGCACATTATAACACGCTTTCGTTATGGCTTGGTGTGTCGAGCCTGGGGCTCAACCACCACAATCCCATAATGCAAGTGTGTTATAACACACTCACATTATGGCATGTTAAAAGCAAAAAAATGAAGTTGAAATTCATTTTCATTTGTGACTATATTTTTCTTGTTGCCTACGACCAAAAACCCCAGAATTGCGTGCTTGCATTCTAGGAGGAGCATTTTTGCAAAAATATTAATCAACGTTTGTTGATTCATCACCAGGATGCCACCACATTGATGAGGAGGTCAAAGAGGTAAGTATTGTTTTTATTTTTTAATTTTTTAGTTTCAGGTTGTATTTGATATTTATTTTTTGAAATTGTATGAGATGTTAATCAACCTGGAAACCCTCCTTAAAATCCACAACAAGAACAAAATCCTCAAGAAAATCCTTAGCAACAAAATCCTCAACAAGAAAATCCTTAGCAACAAAATCTTTAACCACAAAAACAACCTCCTCCACCAATCCCTCAATACCCTCCTTGCACTCAACAAAATTTAATGGGTGAAATTGAGAAAAATAAAAAACAAATTGAGGATTTAATCAAGAGGTTGAACAATCGAAACGGTTCAACTATGGAAAGAATGACCCTAGAAAATTCATTGCAAGATATGGTAAAAAATGTAGATTCAATCAGAAACAATTATCTAGTTGACAGGATAGGAGGCAAGCGGCTAGGGATTTTTACCAAGATAAATTAGCCCTCTTGTACAACGCCATATAGGGGAGTCTTAGATAGGTAGGCTTTGATCCCATGTGTACCAATCTTGCGGGCTGACTTGTTCATATGACCCCACTGACACTCTAGAGGCTGTTGTGCAGGATCCATCTACAACTACGGAGATGGAGAGCGCAACTAAAATTTTGCATGACGTGTATGGCATTGATAGTAAGGTAAAAGTTAGCATGCTCATTTAATTTAATTTATTAAATTTCAATTTTGAAATGCAAGATTAACTAATTTAGTCTTATGATTTTAATGAACTTGGATGGTCATAGTGTTGATATTGGATACATCGGCCCTACACCTATTTATTTCTGAAATACACTTATTGGTAGGGTATGTAACTAGTAAACAATTATAAATCTATTACATTTTAATAACATTATTTTATGAATGGTATTTTAATATGTGATTTTGGATGTTGAATAGGCTAATATTAGAGGTTTTGAGGGAACACCTCTTGATACTAGTGGATTTAGTCAAACCTTCACGCAAGTAATAGAATAAAGAGTTTAACTAATGAATTTTAGTTAATAGATTTGTGTAGGTTATATTCATATCATTGATTATGTTGTATTCCACATTATTCAAAGTCAAAGCATTAATTCACATTCCATAACTAATAACTAGATGTTGATAGATGAAAACATTTCAACTACAATATAGTTGTTTAGAAATTCAACATAAGTAGTGATGCAATTACTTCACATAGCATAAGTAATAAGTCTAGGAGCAACTTCCAATTGCATTTTCTTATCATGGAATTCCATGAGACCACATTTTACTGAGGCATCTTTTCAAATAGTTCGCTGCCTTGTCTATGCTCCAAACTAGGCACCCATTATGGCATGTTCTCACATATCTAAAACTCACTTGCAACTCTTTTGGAGCAATTGTCCCAAATCTAGCTTTTAACGTTGAATTAGGCCACAATTAGGCCTCTTTTTCAAAGAGACACCTCTCCAAATACAAAACCAACACTTGAAACCTCAAAACAGTCAAAATAAAGCCAATAAAACTGCATATTATTCAACTTTCAGGTCTCCTCTTGCTCATTTAGACCCCTTTTCATTAAACCTTCACTTTCCTTGCAATCAGTTAGGACTTATTGAAAATATTATGCCTTGACCTCTCACAAGATTATAATCACTTCAATCAAGCTTATTTATGCCTCTAGATACTCATTCCATCCTCAAACAGTGATACCCAAAATATCTACATACACTTCCTTCACAAAATCACTCTTTTTTACTAGTTTTCACCCTCTTTCACCTAGGGTTTCTCACTTATTCACTTCTCCGACCACTTAAAACTTCTCAAATATTCTAAAAAACATCCAATTCAGCTTCTGTCATAGTTTTCACGGGTTTCTATCCACTTCTAAACCCTTGTCCTCTTTTTAGTCACTCTAGCCTTGTTTAAAAGGCACCAAACTTGGTTTTTCACTAGGGCAATGAGGAGAACCCACACAAACTTCAACAAACCAATTCCTTACCTTCTACACCTAATCCCAATTCAGATCGCTCTCTTCCATGAAGAAAAAATTGCTACAAAAATTTGGAATGGACTTTTTACTTCATTTGGGCAATCAAACCCTCAGCCCCTATTTTTTGATCACCTAGAGAAATCAGGCCACCAAAAGCTTGAACCTCTATATTAAATTCTCAAAATAGTTTTAAATTGATGTCGTGTTGTTAGAATATGTGTGATTAATTAAAATTTAAACTAAAACACCAATAAGACATTATATTGAAAGAAACTAATGCAAACTCAAAAGACAACAACTTCTTCAAATTCATCCAGTTGTCCTCTATCTCCAAGGATTTGATTAAAGTTGTTGGCTCTAAGGTGTGTATGCAACAGTGTTGTTGAAATAACAACTTAGGATAATGAGATTGATTGAAAATGCATGTGTATTTCAATATTATTTAAGCTATGGAATGAACTTGAAATGCTAAAATGCTATGATGCTATGATCATTGCTAGAATGTTGATGTGCAACTATAGTAACTGCATATGAAATCTAGGATTCGAGGTCCTTTTCAAATCATAAGAGGGTTGTATTTATAGATATTTGAAGGCAAGAATCCAGTTGGCGAGGATCAACGGTTGACATTCAAACCTGTCAAGATGAATGGTGAGAGATTAAGAAGTTGAGAAAAATATGGAAGGTTAAGAGAAAGATGGGAGATGTTTCCTCAAACATAACCTTTTCCATTCAAAAATGAAGGAAAGTTTCCATTTGTGCACTTCATTAATGAAGAGTTAGTTGATAGTTGAGGAAAAATCCATAATTAAATAAATAAATTTATTTAATTACATGTGACAAAGAATTATAATTTTCCATAATTTAAATAAATAATATTTAATTATGTGTGAGATGATAAAAAGCACTTTAATTAAATATATAAAATACTTAACTAAGTATGAAAAGAAGAAAGTTTCTAATTAAATATTATAGAATATTTAATTATGGAGGAAAGAAAGTTTTTAATTAAATATTGTTAGAATATCTAATTATGTAGAAAGAAGAAAGAATTAGAAAGAAAATGTTTAATTAAATATTGGAAATATTTAACTAAATGTGAGATGAAGAATATCATTTAAATTTAAAATTTAAACTTGTGATAATTAATATAAATAAATTGTGAAATGTTATGCATATTTTGCACACATGTTTCGCCGTAGGCAGAGACCCTCTTTTTTCGCTCCCGGTGGGCTATTTTGCTCCCACCTCATTTTTTGTGCCCCTCATTTTGGTGTCCTAGTTAGTTAATGTACCCTTCAAAGTCTCATTTTTGGGTGATCATATTTCACCCCTAAATTTTAAAATGGTTAAGTCTTGGGTTTTTCGGGCTTTGCCTTCCCGCTTGCTCGGTTCTTCTTTTTCCTTCATTTTGGACTTTGGAGACAAGTTTCCTATGGATTTGGGATAATTTGTGGTACCCAAGTGAACTGCCAAGGTTTCATTAAGTTTCAGGAAGTTGCAAAAATTTCAAAACAACATTCTTGCAATAGCATTTCCAGAATGAGATTCCGGCCTCTTGTTTCCGGAACATCCAAGCGCTCCTTCGATTTGAAAACGGACTTTGACCTAGATGCTAAAGTTGGATCTTATCCTCCCTAGACCTTTAAAATTCAAAATTTGCAGCTGGGAGGTACCATCCGGAGCTCAATGCTTTGTTCCCTATTTTCAAAACAACATTTCCAGAACGACATTCTGGCCTCTTGTTTCCTGAACATCCAAGCGCTCCTCCGATTTGAAAATGAACTTCGACCCAGATGCTAAAATTGGATCCTATCCCCCTTCGACCTTTCAAATTCAAAACTTGTAGTCAAGAGATACCATCTGAAGTTCCATGCTTTGTTTTTCGTTTTCGAAACAACATTTCCAAAATGACATTCTGACCTCTTGTTTCTGGAACGTCCAAGCGCTCCTCCGATTTGAAAATGGACTTCGACCCATATGTTAAAATTGGATCTTATCCACCTTGGACCTTTCAAATTCCAAATTTGAAGCCAGGAGATACCATCCAGAGTTCCATGCTTTGTTCACCATTTTCAAAACAGTATTTCTAGAACTGCATTCTGGCCTCTTGTATCTGGAACGTCCAAGTGCTGCTCCGATTTGAAAACAGACTTCAACCCAAATGCTAATATGGGATCTTATCCTCCCTATAACTTTCAAATTCTAAATTTTCAGCCAGGAGATACCATCCGGAGTTCCATGCTCTATTTGTCATTTTCAAAACAACATTTCAAGAAAGGTGTTGTGGCCTGTTGTTTTCAAAACGTCCAAGCGCTGCTCCAATTTGAAAACGGAATTTGACCTAGATGATAAAATTGGATCTTATCCTCCTTGGACCTTTCAAATTCATAATTTTCAGCTAGGAGATACCATCTAGTTCACCATACCCTATTCGCCCTTTTCAAAACAACATTCCTAAAAACAACATTTTGGCCTCTCGATTCTGTTTCTAAGAAGCCTAAGCTGGTCCGTAGGGAGACCCATTGAGAAACATAAACAAGGAAAAGAATTTGGCTCCTATCACCATTCATTTTATGCCCACCTCTCCTTGTGGTGCCCATCAATAGAGGTGACATATGAAGAAGGCCTATGCCAAGGAAGTCAATGACAAAATGCAAGGAACTTTGTCCAACTTTTCACCAGATAATGATGATCTTTGGGAGTTGTCTGCCTAAATTAGGGGAAAACAATCCATTGATTCCAATCATCGATAGACCCATTTGACACAATGAAGAATGCTGCAAGTCCATCGAAAGGAGGCAACTTCAATGGAATTTCAGCTACAGTAAAAAGGAAATCAACTAGAAGACAAAACTACTTCAGTGGCTGGCCACTACAAGACAAAATAGGAAAAAGACAACAAATGTATTTTAAATTGTTGAATATTATGGGGTAGGTGAAGACCTAATGTAATTGAATCTGTGCCACACAATGTAATTCAATCCTGGCTATTCATTCAGAATTTGGAAAACTATAAACAGGGCTCTCCCCTTCATTTGTAAAAGGTTGGAGAGTTGTTGTAAGAACATTATGCAGCAATAGAAAGAAGCATTGCATCATCTATGGGTGTTAATTTTGAGTTTTCTCATTATGTGTGCATGGTTCTACCTTACAAGTTAGTTTTAGTTATAATTTCTTGAATGGAAGTGGTAATGGTGATTGTTGTTTCAGTATTTGATGAATTTTCAGCCCATACTTTTGGCACTTGTTGATGACAAGTTGTGAAAAATTAGAATGGGCTTCTTTACTTGATTGTTGCAACTTAGTTCACTTGCATGTTCATAATGTGTGTATGCAATGTGAAAATTTGCAGTCCTTAGAATATTTCACTGGATTTGTGTAACTATAGGATCCTCTTGGCCAAGAAAAACTCAGTTTAGAGAGTTTTTCTATTGTAGCAACCTCCATGATCACTTTTCATTTGTAGTTTTAGATCCAAGAACCTTCTCTCTTCCCTGACTTTTTTCATTTTTTTAATAATTAATTTTAGGCAAGGTTCATTGCACATTATAAAGCTAAATCCAATGTTGAAATGGAACTCTGGACTGCTATTTGAACTTGCAACAAATGCTCACCAACTCTCCCATCTTAAGAACTCCATTTTCTAATCCAACTTCCCCACTTTGTAACTCATTTGTAAGTCTGACTTGTGATTCCAAAAAATCATATAAATCAACTGATATATTCCAAGCACTTTCAAGACCTGACATCAGAGAGACCTTGGGATAGTGTTCTACAATTTTATTGTGGAAGATTGTCTTTCAAGAGAGGTAATGCACTTGTGCATTACCTATGTTGAGAAGTGCATAAAAACACCATCAATAGAACTGGCGCTAGAAGGAGGGCATGAAATTTTCAGGCTACAAAATTGAGTGTTGGATGTTGAAAAGAGCTCTTTCAAGAAGAAATATGAGATAAGGAGATCTATTTTAATGCTAAAACATAAAATCAGAAAAATTTTAAGGCAAAAAAAAGTCGAGTTGAAATAAAGTAGCATGTGCAAATCAGCACCGCTCAGCTACATGCAAATTTAAATAGGATATTGAAGAGGCCATTGGAGCAGTTTGCAATGGCAGATATATTTAGAATTCATGGTACCTACAGGCACAATGAACTAGAGTGTCTAACCTTCTTGAGAAGAATTGAAAGAGTCTTGCAAGGAGAGATTCCATTTTGGGAAATATATTAGCCTTTAGCCCTTTTAGACCCAGAGGCAGAATTGATAACCATGGAAGCCAAGGAATTTGAAGATCTGAACCAAGAATGTTTGGGCAGTAAGGATGGACCAATATTGGAGGAAGCACTAATGTCAAGTTGGTGTAGATTTCACAATGCACCACATTCATAATTTACTTGTCCATCGTGTGCAAATATTATCACTCAAAAATGGTGTTGTTTGAAGAAGTTGGAGAAGCCAAATTTAGATAAGGATGAGTCACTCCATGAGGAAAAGGAGCCACCAGCATCTGTAGGACAACACAATGCAAATAGACCAAGAAGCTCCATAGAAACAGATGATGGGACAACAAACGTTGAAGCTGAAAATGAAAAGGAAGAAGCTGATTTTCTAGGGACAACAAAAATCTTTGGTGAAGGTTCACTAATAATGGAGTTGGAAAGCCTCTCCTTCACCAGTAAGGGACAATCCTCCACTCAGGAAGAGGAGCCATTGGTATTTTAGGATGAATCAATGAAGTTTGCAGTAGTGTATGGTGGGGAAGCTAATGAAGATGTTGAATATCAATAAGAGGAATAGGTTCACAATCTTGGGACAAAAAAAAATGATGATGAAGGAATAACCAAAATAAGATTGGAAGACCTCTCCTTCATAAATGATAGTGATCAAAAATCTGAAAATGAAAGTTTGAAGGAGTGGGAACAACCGCTCGCCACGGTTGTCTACCATCAAGCTTATTTTTCAAGTGATGATGAGGACCTAGTAGCGAAAAGATATGACCAACTCATCTCCAGATTATCAAAGGATTGGTCAAAGCTAAAATGTCAGGTGGATTTGAAGGTATTTATGCTGCCAAATTGGTGTAGACTTCATGATTCATCGCACTTGGATTTCACATGTGGATTGTGCCAAGAAGCCATCAAGAAAGTCAAGGAACAACTGAGGCAACTGAGCACACCACTTCTTACAGTTGCTTCAAGGATTGAACGTGAAGATCAAGGGTCTGAGCCAGGTAATAACTCAACTGAAGGTGGTCTTCAAGAGGATGTTGGGACAACAATACAGTCTCAAGCTTTCAAGCAATGTAGTAGATCAAACAGGAATGTTGTTTACTAGTCATCAAGAATTTCTCCCTCTTCAAGAGCATTTGAGCACCATGGAAGATAGGATTTATGACAAGTCCTTGGAGGGAGATTGCATAGTGGGTTTTAATCCCCTTGATGAGGTTCCATCAATTGATGACTCCTTTCCATTAGGATTTGTACTACAGAGGTATGCTCATGTCGAGGAAGAGCACATCCCAGAAGATGGTAGCAATGAAGACATACTCCTTGAGCCTCCGAACGATGATGCACTGGAGTTTCTAGATTGGGAGAGGGGTTCCTTCTCCATTTATAGTGATAGTGAACAAGGGGAAATGAGTGAGTGTAATGATGAGATGCATGAACAAAAAAGAGAAGAAGACAAACGCAAGGGTGTTGAGATAGCCGCCAATAGAGATGAGGCACCTGATTGACTAAAGATGCAACTTGGGGTCATTCCACCATGATCGTTGTTGATCCTCCTTCATATTCAAATGGCTGCAATAGGATAGATTTGCACATATCATCCCATGCCACTAAGCATCATGAAGATAAGTTCGACACTTGGGAAAGGAGATGGGACAACATGCTACCTTTTCAAGACCATAGTCAAGTGGATCCCAAGTTTGAGAATGATCAATGTGGAGAAGTACTGCTTTTTGAAGAACTGCCAGTGGATCCTATAGATCCCACACGTAGATCAAAACAGGTTTTTATTGCCTTGTTCTCCTAGCCTTATGCAAGCTTAATGTCTGAAGTGCCGCACCATCCACCATGCTCGCCTAAGGTTACTGATCCAAAGATTGACGATGCAATGCTTGTTCTTGATCGTCAAATGTTTCCACCTCCATGTGATGAAATCCTGGTTCTATCCTTCATACTCTTGTTAATTTTCATAGCTGCACTTATCATTTTGATTATGGGAATGAGGAAAATGGACGTGTTTATGGATTAATCACGAGTTTAATGAGCCTCCTCAATTGCTGATTCTTCATGATGTTGGGGTAGAATTTGAATGCTTCCATATTGAATTTATTTTCTTTGAACATAAGGATAAATCTGCATAGTTGAGAACTATAGTGACTGCCCATTTGCTTGTACATGCATTGCAAAATCCAATGGGCATGAGTGTCAGCTCGCCTTACCTGAGCATAGTTCTTTGTAAATATCTTTGTACGTAGCTTGTTTTGAGTAGTGTAAGTTTCTTGTAAATAATTTTTTTTCCTTCTTTGTTAGGTTAGTTTGTTTGTTGTAGGTTTCTTGCTTTAGAGTAGTTTCTTTATTTTTTTCTTTCGTTGTCCTACTTTGGTTGGTTTTGGTGTTTTCTTTTCATTTTCTTTTATTTTCTTTTGTTTTCTCTCTCTTTTTTGTTGCTTTGCTTAGGGTCCCTATGCTTTTGTCTTAGCACATTTGTGCACACAACAACCATTTTTATTTCTTGGGGCTATTCTATGTATTCTTGATCAAACTCTAATCAATTTTTTAGAGTGGATGGTGAGGATATTCTATTAGTATCAAGTGATCTAGATGTTTTATTCAAAGTGGATAAGTCATTGGTTGGTCTAATTCTGAATTATTTTGGAATCTTTTATCTCTCACATATTTTAAGGATCTAACGGTCACTATAGGTCCTTTGTGAAGTCTAGTTAAGCAAAAAATCTAAAACTCTGCTCCAACGCCACTATGATTCTCAACCCTAAGTGTGAGCTTCACTGCTTGCGGGTTAAAATAAAATAATTGAAAAGAGAAAAGAAACAAAAGAAAGAAAAAAATATTGAAAATCAAAAGAAGAGAAATTCATCTTTTCAGGGGTATACGAGCAACTCTACCAGCGCTATGGATGCCAGACTGGCAATAGAGCAATGTTCGAGAGAATCACAACGAAAACCTTGTCGGGGATATGGATGCCTGACTGGCAGCAAGGCAATGTCTCAGATGCTTTTAGAGTTAGAATAAACTATGTAACTTAACTTTATGGAGCTTGGGTTCTTGCAGCAACCGAAGGATGGGAATTAACGCAATTGCACACACTTGGATTTTCAGCAAACTAAAGGTTGAGTTAACTAGTGGTTTTGATCCTTTGGTTGAGTGTCTCTCTTTTTCTCCCTAGCATGAAGGTTAGAACCAAAGATTCTAGGTTTGTGATTCAAGTTTGTCATCGAAATTCTCTAGAGCATTTCCCACAGTGAGTTGCCATTTGTTATACATATTTTGCACACACACCCCACCATAGGTAGGGACCCTCTTTTTCACTCCCGGCAGGCTACTTTGCTCCCACCTCATTTTGTGTGCCCCTCATTTTGGCATCCTAGTTGGTCAACGCGCCCTTCAAAGTCTCATTTTTGGCTGACCATATTTCACCCCTAAATTTTAAAAATGCCTAAGTCTTGGGTTTTTCGAGCTTCGCCTTCCCGCTCACTCAGTTCTTCTTTTTCCTTCATTTTTTACTTTGGAGATAGGTTTCCTATGGATTTCGGATGTTTTTTGGTACCCAAGTGAACTGCCAAGGTTTCATTAAGTTTCAGGAAGTTACAAATATTTCAAAACAACATTCCTGCAATAGCATTTCTAGAATGACATTTCGGCCTCTTATTTCTGGAACATCCAAGAACTCCTCTGATTTGAAATCGGACTTTGACCCAGATGCTAAAATTGGATCATATCCTCCGTCGACCTTTAAAATTCAAAATTTGGAGCTGGGAGATAACATCCAAAGTTCCATGCTTTGTTCGTCGTTTTCAAAACAACATTTCTAGAACGACATTCTAGCCTCTTGTTTCTGGAACGTCCAAGCGCTCCTCTGATTTGAAAATGGACTTCAACCCAGATGCTCAAATCGGATCTTATCCTCATTGGAACTTTTAAATTCAAATTTTTCATCTACAAGATACCATCTAGAGTTCCATGCTTTGTTCACCATTTTCAAAATAACATTTCCAGAACAACATTCCGGCCTCTTGTTTCTAGAACATCCAAGTGCTCCTCTGATTTGAAAAAAAACTTCGACCTAGATGCTACAATTGGATCTTATCATCCTTGGACCTTTAAAATTACAAATTTGAAGCTAGGAGATACCATCTAGACCTTTATAATTTGTTCGTTGTTTTCAAAACAACATTTCCAGAACGGCATTCCGACCTCTTATTTTCAGAACGTCCAAGCGCTCCTCTGATTTGAAAACAGACTTGGACCCAAATGCTAAAATTGGATCTTATCCTCCATGGATCTTTCAAATTTAAAATTTTCAACCAAGAGATACCATCTGGATTTCCATTCTCTGTTCGTCGTTTTCAAAACAACATTTCCAAAATGGCATTTCGGCCTCTTATTTCTGGAACGTCCAAGCATTCCTCTGATTTAAAAACAGACTTTAACCCAGATGCTAAAATTGGATCTCATCCTCCTTGGACCTTTCAAATTCCAAATATGCAGCCACAAGATAACATCTGAGTTGCCATGCCCTGTTCGCTCTTTTCAAAACAACATTCCTAAAAACAACATTCTGGCCTCTCGATTTTGGTTTCAAGAAGTCTACTACAGGTTCGTCAAGAGACCCATTGAGAAAGATGAACAAGTAAAATCATGTGGCTCCTATCACCTTTCATTTTATACCCACCTCTCCTCATGGTCCCCATCAATAGAGCTCACATTAGAAGAAGGCCTATGCCAAGGAAGTCAATGACAAAATGTAAGGAATTTTGACCTACTTGTCACCAGATAATGATGATCTTTGGGGGTTGTCTGCCCAAATAAGGGGCAGCCAATCCATTGATTCCAATCATTGGTAGACCCATTTGATCCAATGCACAATGTTGCAAGTCCATTGGGAGGAGGCAACTTTCAGGCTATTTCAACTATAGTAAAAGGGAAAACACTTAGAAGACAAAATTGCTACAGTGACTAGCCACTACAAGACAAAATAGGAAAAAGACAATAGATGTATTTTGAATTGTTGAATATTGTGGGGTAGGTGAAGCCCTAATGTAATTTAATCTGGGCCACACAATTTAATTCAATCTTGTCCATTCAATTAGGCTTTGGAAAACTATAAATAGGAGTCTCCCCTTCATTTGTAAAAGGTTGGAGAGCTATTATAAAAACATTCTACAACAATATAAAGTAGTATTGCATGATCTATGGGTGTCACTTTTGAGTTTTCTCATTATGTGTGCATGGTTCTACCTTTCAAGTTAGTTTTAGTTGTATTTTCTTGAATGGAAGTGGTAATGGTGATTGTTGTTTCAGTATTTGATGAATTTACAACCCATATTTTTGGCATTAGTTGATGACAAGTTGTTGTGCAAAGTTAGCATGGGCTTCTTTATTTGATTGTTGCAACTTAGTTCACTTGCATGTTCATTATGAGTGTATGCAAACTGAAAATCTACAGTCCTTAGAAGAATGCACTGGTTTTGTGTAACTGTATGATCCTCTTGGCCAAGTAAAAATCAGTTTAGGGATTTTGTCTATTGTAGCAGCCTCCATGATCACTGTTCATTCATAGTTTCAGATCCAAGAACCTTCTCTCTTCCCTGCCATTTTTCCTTTTTATAATAAGTAATTTTAGGCAATTTTCATTGCACATTATAAAGCTAAATCCAATGTTGAAATGGAGTTCAAGACTGTTGTTTGAACCTACAACAAATGCTCAACAACTCTCTCATCTTAAGAACTCCATTTTCTGATCCAACTTCCCCACTTTGTAACTCATCTATAAGTCTGCCTTGTGATTCCAGCAAATCATATAAATCAACTAATATATTCCAAGCACTATCAAGACCTGACATCCAAGAGACCTTGGGATAGTGTTCTGCAATTTGATTGTGGAAGATTGTCTTTCAAGAGAGGTAATGCACTTGCACATTACCTGTGTTGAGAAGTGCATAAAAATGCCATCAACACGAAATATATTTAATTAATTAAGAGGAAGATAACAATAATTAAATAAAATTATTTATTTAAATAAACTAGAAAAATTGGAAAGATGAACAATATAAATAAATAATTAAATTTATTTCTATGTAGATGACTTAAGAATATTAATTAAATAATTCATATTCAATTAATTAATAGGTTTGAATAATCGTGACCATTTTTAGATGTGTACATTTTTCCCCTCTTTGAAGTGATGTGTTTCATGCATTGCTTCAAAGAACTTGCTCCTGAATTTGGAAATTTACTGATGCTATATGCCCCCTCGAGAGATAAATCACATGATGAGAATGATGATGAGGATGATTTAAAATAATTTAAATGATTTTGGAGTGAAAGTGGCGATTTAGCTCTTGAAATAGCGCTTTGTTTAGTAAAAATTTGAATAATTTCTCACTTTTACCCCCTTAAAAGATGAAAAAGGTGAAAAATTCATTGTCATTTGAACAATAACTTGTGGTAATTTTTTGAGATTTGAGAGATAAAAATGAGATGCCGATCCATTACAAGCACCACTGATTCAAGCGAGCTCGCCAATATTAGAGACTAGTCATGTATGGACCTCTGGTAAGTGGACTTGATCCTCCTTGCAAATTTTTTGATAGATTTTTACGCATTTTTCAAATTTCAAATTTTTTTACATTTTGTGATAGCGCATGCGAGCCATATTTGGCTTATCCATTAGATAAAGTCATGCATATAGAATAGTGCATAGATGTAGGACAGGTTTGCATAGATGGAATGGCACATAGGATAGATGAAATAGCACATATAGTAATGTTGTTCGTGTTGAGTGCTAGATTGGCGCATAGGATAGTTTAGTGCATTGATGAGATAGAATAGCATTTTTGCATGATAAAATCACGCATAGGTGCTTTAGCGCATTCATAGTCTATTTTAGCGAATAGACTAGATAGAATCGTGCATAGATAGAGTCATGCACTGCACACATGTTTTGTCACATTCATGGTTTAATGCATTGATGGCCTATTTTAGTGCATCCATGAAATTTTTCCGATTTTGGATTTGTGAATAAAAATTGATAGATTGCTTGATGACTATTGCTAGATTAGACAACGAATTTTATGCTTTTGAATAACATCAAGGATAGCTTAGCCTAATTTGATAAATTAGTCTTCATGCTTGAAGAAAAAATAGTATAGATGATAGATAAATTTTCTTTCTTGCTTGAAAGAAAAATAGTAAAGATGATAGATTTATTTTCCCAATTGAAAGACAAATGATATATGTTGATTCGATTAACTGTTAAATTTGTTTCCATGTGATATGAAAAAAAATAATAGAAATGATTGATAAATTTGTTGTCCATGTGATATGAAAAACAAATAGATGAAAATTTACTTGTCGTCCTGCTTGAAGAACAAATAAGATTTGATTTGATTGAGTTGATTGCATGTTTGACATAATTGATGAATTTTCTTGATGTACCAATTTGATTAGATGAGATTGAGTATTCCCTACTGATTGATTTGCATGATTTTTTGTAATGTTATAAAGGAGGAATTTAACCTCCTCCAGATTAGAGAGAGATTTCCCTAGACTTAGGATATGATTCCTCAACTATCCTAGGCCGATTTAGAGGTGATATACCAGTGTGGTTTGAGTCTAGTGTTGAGAATCCCACAGTATAGGATAAACATAGCATTGTTGACAACCTTAGCTGAGAGGTGGCATAGTGAGCATAACACATTTTATCTGCCCACAAGAGAGATTATTGTGACTCGAGGGTAGGTATATAGGATTCTGGGTATTCTTGTAGTTGGTGAGCTTGTGATCTATGGTCACAAAGAGATTGGAGGGATTGATTCTTTGAGATGAGTCTTCTAGGATCCTCATGTCTCTAGATATAAGATTCCTTGGAAGGAGATGGTGGAGAGATATGCCCCACTACCTTCGATGTTAATAGGATTCATCGTTGGTTTCCTCTGTCCTGATCACAGGGCAAAGGAACTATCAGGTGGTTGGGGTAGGATTCTGGAGGACATGCTTCTCCACCCATATAGATATGCATGGGTATCATGCATGTTAGCCCATATATACCATGATCTTCATCAGATAATGTACTTAGATGGGAAGAGTATCTCCAGTGGAGTTACTCTTTTATAGATATGGGGATGGGAGCACTTTTCCATTACTCATCCCATCATTCAGAGAGATTGCCCACTTGGTTTCCCATACATTTACGCCTACACTGGTCCTCTTGTCCAGCCAATGTTGGGAAAGTTACAGTATTGGTGAAGTGTGCTAGATGATTTGGATTGTGATCCATGGGATGCAGATGATATAGAGGTGCCTTATTGTATGAGATCAAGATACCTGATTAGGTGTACCCCATTTATCATTGAGCGGTTCCTGAGTATGAGGTTCTTGAGATAGTTTGGATTAGTGCACATAATGCCATAGGGTATGGAACACAATGCCAAGTGTTAGGAGGATGTGCCAGAGTGGGGTCCATTTGTGACGATCGAGACTACAAGAGTAGAGTATCTAGAGATATAGCTAGATTATTGGGCTATAAATCTAGAGGTTACAGATGTAGGGATGACAAATGAGTAAGAAGCATACTTCTACACACATCCCTTTCCTATATTTACCAGTCCAAAGGAGCCTACTCAATTATTGGGAGTACCAGTGATACAGCAGGCATGACAGTAGCCACAGGCACAGGAAGCAATAGGGCAACCACAAGGTTAAGCATAGGCAGGTGCATAGGCACATGTACTAGTAGAGGGAGGGGCACAAGTAGGGTGGACCAGGGATATAGGCGTGATAGCCATGGATGTTGATGAGGAGGTTGAAGAAATGGAGGAGAAGGATTCAGATGGCTTAGAGGACAGTGGGGATGATGGGGATGATGGAGGTGGTGGGAGTGGAGGGCAGAGGTTTTTCTTTGATGTACCCTTCAGTACAAGGCTACGGACATCGAGAGTAGTGGATCAGCTGAGTACTTTGGCTCCATGGATCATTATCAGGGCTCCTACACAGGGATAGATGGATACCCTGCGGGAAGAGGTGCATACTCTTTGGATTCAGTTAGCATAGGAACAGATGAGGATCAGTCACCTACAGGAACAAGTTGTGCAGCCACCACCTCCTGATCCACATTTAGCTCAGCTTACGACATAGTGAAATAGGTTCTAAGAGAGATGCTTACAGGCCAAGGGGGCAGCTAAGAGACTCCTAAAATTAGTTGAGAGCACCTCTATTGGAGAGGTTGTAGTAGAGGGATTAGAGACTACTCAGGAGGCTGAGTATTATAGGATGAGATACTTTGAGGCAATGTCACCCAAGAGGAGGATTTTGTTTACACAGTCAGGTACTCAGTCTCAGACCCATTCACACAGTCAAACTAGGAGTGCTACCAGAAGTGTGGTTCAGCCATTCAGATGAGAGCTAAAAGATTCAAAGAGGAAAGATCTAGTGAGACCTACTGCCTCAGGGGACAATAGAAGCCATGTTCCACGACCAGATGCCCCTCAGTGATGAGTGTTTTGACACATTTATTCACTATATTTGATATATCTTATTGAAGAATTTGATATCTTTGTACTCTTAGACATTTTCTTTTATGAGATTTATGATATCCAGTGGTGATTTGATTATGCATGTGTTATGTATGATTATGGATGCATGTTTATTTCTATATGCTATGTTGTATATGATTTTTATGATGATGTAAATGATGATGTTTTAATTTTATCTATGATGAAATGATTTCTAACATCATGATTTTTCTTTATGACGTATGTAAGGAATGCAAGATGTAAATGATGAATGATTTCAATGAAATGTCCTAAAAATGATATGCCTATGAAAATGATATGTTGTAAACTAAATGGATTTTTGCTCATTATGAATGAAACCTAACAATGATGAAAAAGTGATATAAATGGATATGAAATGAAATGATGATCTAAATGAAAAGTTAGGATGAAATGAGATGAATGTATAAATGAGATGATTATGAAGATGTAATATTTAATGAATGATATGCACATGATATGAATAGTGGGATATGAATATTGATTATAGTGATGATAATAAATTGGTGAACTAATGATAATGATGTAGTAATATGATACAATGAATATGAAAATGATAACCTAACTAATGATGGGAAATAAATGAAATGAATGCAACCTTATTATCAATGTATATGTATGTAAAATGATGTGAAATGAATGCAAATGTAAATGTTATGAAATGATATAATAATGAGATGATTATGAAGATATAATATTTAATGAATGATATGCACACGATATGAATAGTGGGATATGAATAATGATTAAAACAATAACCATGCATATGATATGTAAAGATGGATAATGGTCGTGATGAACTAAATGAGATGAAACAATGATGTAAGTATATAAATGCAATAAAAATGATAACCTAAATGAGTGATGTTGAAAATGAATGATAATGGAATAATATGTAATGAATATCCAAGTGTACTCAATCATTGTTTGAAAAGATATACGAGAATTTTTCTAACCCTAAAAAATCTACTTAAACAACCCCCAAAATGCAAATCTAAATGAATTATGCAGTCCTAGAATGTAATAATGAACCATTCTCCTTTTTGTCATTTCATGTTGCACATGATTTTCATCATTGAGCCTTTTGATATTATGAAAGTTAGTACAAGAATCAAAGGGTATGTTAGCACTAATGATGACTTGAGTACTACTTTCATGATATTTGATATAGCAAGTTCATACAAGCATCAAGGTATAATTGAACCAAGATGACCTGAGTATTGCTTGCAATAAACAAACAAAAGTTAGTCATTTTCCTATGCAAGTTCTCAAACGTCATCAATGGTACGTTGTAGAGCATGTCCCATGACAAATTTGCACAATACTAATGATTAGCTTACAAACAACAAGCCAAGAAAAATCATACTTATTCCTTGTGATTCTAGTTCAGTACATCATTGAACCACTGAAAACATATGATGTCATCAAATATCAACACAAGAATTGCAACATATGCTTTAATTTTGTCCTTAATTTTATTCAAATCAAGATCATCCAATTTGGTTCTATTTTCTGTCAAACAGATGTATAGAATCATTTTAATTGGACAAGTGTGTTGCTTCTGACATTATGATGCTTGACACATGTCACTATTTGGCTGCCAAAAATTTCTAAGAAGCAAATTTCCCCCTAGTGACCTTGTATTTTGACTCCTGCTAGACATAACTTCTGGTAAGGATAACCCAAATCATCAAGCCATGATGAAATTCTTGTTGTCTCAAGGAGATTGTAGGATGTATGATACAAATGTGATGGCTAGGCATGTATGTGATGCTGATGAAAGATGGATATGAAAAATGTATCTAATAGATAAGAGAGTCAAACAAAATAACCAATAATGCCTATTCGCCAAGTTTTCACCATTTGTTTTTATTTCAATTTTTCCTGATTTTATGATTTTTTTGTTGTTACCAAGATGCCCATTTGTCAGGTTTTCATCAAGACAACGATTTTCTTCTCTTTTTTTGCTCTTTTTGAAAAAACAAATTGTATTTTTCCAAGACTTTTTATATTGTTTTTGATATTTTCAAGCATAAAAATTCTTTAGATGAATTTTGTTGGTCGGATCTTCAAATAGGTCCCCTTTTGATGTTGACAACTGATATGCCCCCAATCCATATGCAACAATGATAATGAATGGGCCCAACCAATTAGGTTCGACCTTGCCTTTCTTCTCCTGATCCTGCTAATTACAAGGGTTTTCTTTGAGAACCAAGTCACCCATTTGAAAATTTTGTGGTTTGACTCTATGATTGTAACCATGGGACATAACTTGTTGATATCCCTTTAAATGATTAACCATAGTTTGATGTCGTTCATCAAGCAATTCCAACTCGTGCAATCTTGATACCTTGTAGTCTCCATCATTGATTAACCCCTTTAGTGATACTCAAAGTTAGGGAATCTCAAATTCTAGTGGTAGAGTAGCTTTTTATCCATAGACCAAAGAATAGGGAGTAGCAATTGTTGGTGTGTGAATACTTGTTCTATATGCCCACAATGCTAGATTTAATTGGGCATGCCAATCACAACCTTCTTCATTCAGTATTTTCTTCAAAATCTTCAGAATTTTTTTTTGAAGCTTCAGCTTGACCGTTCCCTTGTGGATTGTAAGGTGTAGAAAACCTATGTTGGATGCAAAATCTTTCACATAGCTCATCAACATGCTGATTTTTAAAGGGTCTTCCATTGTCTATGATAATCAAGTTGGGAATACCATATCGATAGATGATATAGTTTAAAATGAATGAAGATATTTGTTTGCCAGTAATAGTTGTTAGAGGAACAACTTCAACCCACTTAGTAAAATATTCAATGGTTGTAATGATGAATTTATGCCCATTTGAAGATGACGGGTGTATCTTGCCAACTAGGTCCAATCCCCACTAAATGAAAGTACATGTTGTGGTGAAGGGTTGTAACTCCTGAGTAGGAGCATGAATGAGATTCCCATGAATCTGACATTTTTCACATTTCCTCAGAAAGATGAAAGATTCCTTCTCCATGGTTGGCTAGTAGTAACCAGATTTAACAAGTTTCTTTGCTAAGGTTAGTCCACTTGAGTGTTTCCCACAAATTCCACTATGTACCTCTTGTAAGGCCTTTTCTGATTCATCACGTTGAACACATATAAGGAGAGTACCATCTAGACCATGCTGGTATAAGACATCAGCAATTAAGGTGTAATAGGAGGATTGACAAATGAAATTCCTTTTCTAATTTCTAGATAAGTCTAAGGGTAAAATAGTATCTTTCAGGTAAGTGTAGATTTGGCCATACAAGGGAGAATCAAAACTGGTTAAATGGCAAATGATTTGAGTTTCTATATTTTTCATAGGTGGGAGAAAAAAATTGTTCCATTAGGAAATCGTACTGTGTTTGATTCTCTGACAACTGGAGTAGAGATGCTATTGTAGCCATTGCATCGGCTGCTTTATTATCAATACGTGGAGTTTGAATGAACTTGATATTAATAAAGTATTTCTTGAAATTGTCCACCATCCTTTTGTAAGCTATCAAATTTTCATCCTTAGTGTGATATTCATCATTGATTTTATTTATAACAAGCTGTGAATCCCAAAAAACTTTAATTTCTATGATTTTCCAGTCTACTGCAATTGTCATACCAATTAATAATGCCTCATACTCAGCTATGTTGTTTGTGCAAGGGAACATTAGCCAATAAGATTTTGGAATTTTATGTCCTTGAGGTGTAATAAAATAATTATTGCTCCTAAGCCATGTTGAGTGTAGGAACCATCAAAGTAGAGTGCCCATGAATTCTTGATAGCAGCTATGAATACATCAGCATCAAGAAAATTGATGTGTATTGGGTGTTTTGTTGGAATTGGTGCTTCTGCTAATTGATCTGTGATTACCTGTCCCTCTATAGAATTTTGATCCACATAATGAATTTCAAACTCACTTAGGATCATGACCCACTTAGCCAACCTGCCAATTAAGGTTGCCTTACTTAGAAGATATTTGAGTGGATCAATCTTGGCCACAAGCTTTATTGTATGAGTTAGCATATAGTTTCGTAACTTTTGAGAAGTGAACACCATTGCTAAGCAAGATTTTTCAATGAAGGTGTAATTTAGCTCATGACTTGTCAAAGTTTGACTGATGTAATAGATTTCTCACTCTTTTCCTGAGTTGTCTTCTTGTGCCAATAATGCTCCTAGGGACACTTTCGTAGCAAAAATATAAAATATGAGTGGTGCACCTTTCACTAGTGGAATTAAAACTGGTGGGTTCATTATATACTATTTTATCTGATCAAATGTTGCTTCAAATTTGTCCTCCCTTATAAATGGAACATTATTGTGTAAGAGATGAGTAAATGGTATAATTTTATCTTCCAGTTGCGTGATAAATCTTCTGGTGGATTGTAACCGTCCTTGTAAAGAGCGTAGTTGACTAATGTTCCTTGGTGGTGGCATATCAAGAATTTCTTGTACCTTAGATGGATCCAACTCAATTCCCTTTTCTGATACAATATAACCTAGAAACTTTCCATATTTTACTCCAAAGACACATGTTTCTTTGGATTAAGTCTCACTTTAAATTGTTCCATTCTTTTGAAAATTTTAGATAAGATATCTATGTGCCGTTCCCTAGTGTTAGATTTGGCAAGGAGATCATCAACGTAATCCTCCATGAATGTATGCATCATATCATGAAAAATTGTTGTCATTGCTCATTGGTATGTAGCTCTTGCATTCTTCAACCAAAATGACATTACGTTCCAGCAATAGGTACCCCATGGACATGTGAACGTTGTTTTATCCCGATCCTCTCGTGCAATATTTATCTAGTTGTATCCTGAAAATCCATCCATTAATGAGTACATTGCATGTCTAGCAGTCAAATCAACAATAATATCTATGTTTGGAAAAGGGAAATCATCTTTAGGACATGCCTTGTTTAAATCCATGAAATCTATACAAATTTTGATCCTTCCACCTGGTTTTGAAATAAGTACGATATTGGAGATTCATTCAACAGAGTTAATAGACCGAATGAATCTGACATCTAAAATCTTTTTTAACTCTTCTTTAACCAACAATGCAACATGTGGATTTTTTTTTCTGAGTTTCATCTTCACAGGTTTTTCCCCTGGCATGATAGATAGATGGTGCATGATGAGATCTAGATCTAATCTAGGCATATTTGCATAGGACCATGCAAAATTGATTTGGTTGTTCTTGAGAAATTCTGTGAATCCTAGAATTTCCCCTTCTATTAGAGATGCGGCCAATTGAAAGTCTTTAAGATTTTTCGTATTACCTATATTGAGGACCTTCGTTGGTTTGATTAGAATAGAAGACCTTTCCTGGTAATTTTCTGGGAGAGTGTCAAGTCTCCCATCCTCTAGTGCCTTTGAAAGGTTTTCACTATTGGATATTCTTTTTATTTTCTCTTTTCTTGATCTAATACTGCCTTTGTTAGGTTTTCACCATTAGATCTTTCTTTTATGTTATTTATTTCATAGCTGAGAAACTTGGCATTTTCCTGTTGAAAACTTTGATCTTGTGATTCCCTAGTGGAACTTGTTTCTAGATGGGATGAACAAAGAAATTTTATGATGGTTTCATCATTAGGAAAAGTTGGGACATCAATAGGTGTGATTTGTTCTCAATTAATAAGTTTGGGATAGACCAAAGGAAATGGATCATTAGGATGAGTAAGGTCACTGGCCGTTAGAGTCATGATGCTATTATTAATGTCGTTATGGGAGAGGACTAGGACGGTATCCTCCTATGAATGATTTGTCTCACTTTGAATCGAATCGTTTTCACTTGAGTCATGATCTCTTTGTAGAATGTAATCAATCAGAGGCCTTGAACTTTCCCCTTGTAAGAATGTGGGTGTGAATTTGTGTATGACATCCACCTTTTTCTTTGTCAAGAATGTATCATCAAAGAGATGATCCCATTCATACTCATTGGAATCAACGGTAGAATTATTTTCTTGAATTCTCAAGATTGTTTCAGCTAACTCCTCTTTAGACATTCTTTGTACTATTTCTTCCTTTGTATTTTCACCATATCCCAACCTAGTCTTATCTTTTGGGTGCATTGTTTTCAGTTGCATAGGTTCAACAATACCCTCTTTTCTTTTACCTATAAGGCCATTACCCTAATAACCCATTTGTTGCATGATCGCATAGCCTTTTCCATATTGCTATGTGGGTAACTTGATATGTTGTACTGACTCTTCTTCATCTTTATAGAGACAATCAAGGATAGCTCTATCTTCTATTTCATTTTCTTTGATAAACACTCCATCAAACCTGGTGATTTGAACTGAAGATGAGGATAAATTAGATGTAGCTTGTTGTATGGATGTTGATGGTTGACCATGGGATCTTGGAGATATGGGGAGATAAGAGAGACATAATGAATATTTTCCTACCCCATCATCTTTCAATTTTATGTTGGTTCCAAAATTACTTATGATTTCCCTTTCTTTTTCTTTGTATTTGGAGGTAGAGATGGCCAAAGCCTCCCTATTATGTGGGACAAGTGTGTCCTAAGTTTCTCTTATATTAGAGCAAGTTTGACTGCTAATGTGATCAGAATGTATTGTTACTTCTTGTCCATCATATGGAAAATTTAAGCATTGATAATAAGTGGATGGAACAACTTGAATTTCATTAATCCATGGATGAACCAAGAGTAAGTTATAGGATAGATCCTGATTCAGAACCTGATAAAAAGGTATTCTTCACAATAGGTCCCACTCTGATGGGTAGCATGATGATGCCTTTGGAAGCTCTTTTCTCATCATCATATGCCTTGATTGTAATCTTCCTTTGTGGATCTATATATTCTTATGAATATCCCAAATCTAGGACCAATTTCAAAGTACAAATGTTTAATTTGGCTCCCCCATCTATTAGGACATGTCTGATGTGAGCTTTGTGAACCATGACCTCTAAATAGAGTGATGAATTATGTAGACGCGTTATGGATGAGTCATCCTTTTCATAAAAGGATAAACATGTGGATGAGGATATGTGTCCCACCATGGCTTGAAATTTATTGATATCTAGATCAGGAGAGATAGTTGTATCAACAAGTTCCCTTTCCAGGATGTCCTTATGTGTAAGTGATAACTTTAAGAGCTCCAAGATAGAAATTTGGGTTGACATTTTTTCGTAGTTGATCGACCAAATTGTATTGACTTGGAGGGGGAACTGCTGCTTTAGATGAGCTTCCTTTGACAATGATTTTGGCTTGGGACCTTGTCATAGCATTGAACTCTCAATATTCTTGCTTACCTTTGATTCAGATAGGATTAATTTTTTGATCATTAGTATAAATATGATTGATAATGGTGTCGTGGACACAATTAACATTCTTGCCCTTGTCACCCAAAGATTCCCCTTTTTGATAATTAGGGAGAGGATCCTTGAATTCCTGATGGTCATCATTTACATTATTTCCCTCAACCATTATGGTACAGTTATCAATCAAATCCTGAATAATATTCTTTAACCCTTGGAAATTATTTTTCTTATGACCTTTACACCTATGATAATCACAAAAGTGTGAGTCATTCCATGATGGCGGTTTAACCCTAGGCTCATAGTCTCTCTATGGTGGCAATGTAATAGCATTTTGATTCAATAGCTCTTTGAGATGAGAATAGACTCCAAAGACCGGCCCAAGGGAGTAAAACTCCGTTGATTTGAAAAATATAAAGATTTGGGCACATTTGAATTTTTATTATTGGTAAAATTATTTCCACAATTATTGGTCACATTCCCTTCATTGGAAACATTTCCTTGGGTACTATAATTTCTAGCATTATTTCTATGTTTGACACCTGATACATTAAGAATGGTAGGCTTCACTTTCACATTGTTAGCATCTACTACCCAATCATTCACAACATTTTTATTTCGAGTCCAAAATTGTGACTTGTCATTGTTGTTACTATGGTTGTTGTTGTTGTTATATGAAATTGAACCCTCTTTATCAATTTTCAGAACTCCACGCTTGACCAAGGCACCTTCAATAATAATCATGTTTTCAATCAACTTTTCAAATGATTGAGGATAGTGAAGTTTTAGTCTGTAACTCATCTCTTGATTTAGACTATTGATTAAGATCTCCATCTTTTTTGTTTTAGGAATAGGATGTGAGTATCTAGCAAACACCCTTCTCCACCTTTGCAAAAATGTAGTGAAGGATTCTCCTACTTTTTGTTTCACCTTACATAGATCAAGCATGGTTATCTGGTGTTGGATGTTGTAGGATTATTGCGATATAAATTTTTTGATGTGGGGGTGATCTTTGAAAGCCACTCCATGGATTGTCCACCCAAACTTCATGGAAACAATCGCATTAAGTAGGTATCTTCATGAGCGAATTCTTAGCTCATATTTCAGAAATCCCTTACATGTTCAATGGGGTCAATTTTCCCATTATACCTATCAAATTTATGGATTTCACAATGTTTTGGAAAATGAATCATTTGAAGACTCCTATCAAATGGGACATATATCATCCAAAACATACTTCTATTTTGCACCCACTTGCATCTCTTTTATTTTCCCTTATAATTATTTTATCTGTTGAGTGAGGGCACTAAAATCATTAGGAGAAATTTCAGGATTCCCTTTAATCCCTTTTGTGTCAAAATAGGCAGGTAACTTAACTCATTGATTAGCTAGTGAAAGGAAATATCTTTCTTTGTTTTGTTCTAAAATTGTTTCCGTAAGGGTATGGAATTGGGGATCCTTCTTTGCTTCTTGGAGCCTTTCAGTTATTTCTTTAGTATTTGAATTATGATAGGGGATCTTTTCCCTCTCACAATTATCACCCATTTTTCCTACAGTACTTTCTCTTTCATATCTTTCTATATTCTTTTGAGATCTTGTGACAACACACATAATATTTTTCCAAATTTCTACTAACTTTGATCAAGAGAATGAAATAGTGCAATGATTGATGAATATGAAAGTCGGAATATAATGAAGATTCTATGACTTAAAAGATTTATAATCTTTATCTCGTGATTCCATGATTGAAAGGATGAAAATTTTGTTTGCAGGAATTAAACCAAAGATCAAAAATAAAGATGACTTTGCACTTTGTGAGATTTGATCATAGCTTCGTAAAAAGAAGCATTGTGATAAATGCCTAATCTGCCTAAGTTTTCTATTGCAGAAATTGATTAGGACGAGTAGAGTATACAATTGTAGGTTGGGGAATATAAGAGTAATGAATACGTTGACTGTTGTTGTGCCTTTGAGAAAGGGCTCTTCTTTGAAAGAAGGCTCATGAGTATAAAGGTTCTAAACATAATCATCAATGAAACCTCTAACAAAGTTGAGATATTAGTGAATAAAGGTCTTCTGTTCAAGTAAAAACTTTCAACTTTGGTATAAAAAATTCCTCTTCTTCAATAAATTCTTATAACTAAGAGATTTCTTTCACTTTCCAATCTTCCTCTCTACGGCCTTTTCGGAAAAATTTGCAGACTTCCAAACCCTGAGCATAGAAAAAGACTAGACTAAGATGACCAAGTTTTGAATGTCAAAAAATTACCTAGAATCGAAACATAGATGCACCAAAACAAACCACCGATGCGCCAAAACAGAGCACGGATGCACCGAAATAGAGCATTGATGCATCGAAATAGAGCATGAATGTGCTACAACAGAGTATAGATGCACCGAAACAGAGCACAGATGCACTAAAACATAGCATAGATGTGTTGAAACATAGCACAAATGTGCCAAAATAGATCATAGATGCACTGAAATAGAGCACAAATGTGCCGAAACAAAGCAAAAATGTGCCAAAACAGACCAGGGATGCGCTAAACCTTACCAATTATTTTTCTAAGATAGACATGTTTTGACAGTTTGATATTTTTAGATGATCTTAATTTGATCTATATGTGAAAAAAATTGACATACAGTAGCAAACAATTATTTTGTTACTCCTAAAATCCATACAAAGAGTGTATGTTCTTGAGATTTTAACAGGTATTGAACAAGATAAGCACTTCATTCGGATTCACTCTTAGTTTGTCAAATAGGTCATCATAGGAATCATAGCCCACAACTTAAAATCATGTCGACTCACACAGCTGTGTCACCCCCTAGAGGGCACCCATGTTTTTGTCTTTTTCAAGTGCATACTCAAGGTTAGATTTCTTGATCCCTTGAGAAAACAATCCATGGCGATTATTTGGTGAGTGTCTTGCAGGTAGATTCTTCCCTCCCCTTGCACTACGATTGAAATGATGTTTGGATACTAACACAGCTGGCTTTCTACACTATAGTTCATAGTAAAGGTTTTCGTTCAGCATGGCAATAGATAAACTCCCTCAGGAGACCTCCCAATCTTTAGAACAAATATTTTGGGGATGGTGATCTTGCTCACTTCCGTTGAATATGGGTTTCCCCAAGATTCACTTTTGATTATAGTGGGTTGGAAAACCTGGCTTTGGTTGTTCCCACTTAGGTCATTCCCATAGGGTGAGTACTTTTTCCCACTACGACAAGCCTTCTAAAGGTTTTAATAAAACATGAATTTGCATGAAATGAAATAGGTAAGCCTTGTGTTTTGATCACCCAGTAAACGGGAGAGCATAAACCTATTACCCCGCAATCACAAAAAACAAGTGGTTCAATTTTAAATCCAAATAACAGTTTTCTATGCTAAGTGATGATTTTTCTTCACAACAAATATTTGATTCATTTTAACCAGCATGGAATAAAGTTCGGTGACTATCCTAGGATTGATAAATTCCAGATTTTAAATTTCTATCCTAGGATTGCTTCACTTTGTTTTTAAAACTGAATTGAAATTTTTTGTCCACGGATGGCATCAGAATCAGAATTTTATTTTACAACCCCCGTATGTGCTAAAGCATGCCACTAATGCACCAAAATAGTTAACAAATGTGCTAAATGATCAAGAAGGGATGCGTGAAAACAAGTCATCTATGCGCCAAAACAGTCCATGGATGCACTGAAACAGTCCATGGATGCGCTGGAACAGTCCAAGGATGCACTGAAACAGTCCAAGGATACACTAAAAAGAGGCTCGTATGTGCTAAAGCGTGACTCCATTCCATCACTTGTCAGAAAAATCTATAATAAAAAGATTAAAAACAAGGGGATACCCCACGGTGGGCGCCAAAAATGTGTTGTTAGAATATGCGTGATTAATTAAAATGTAAACTAACACACCAATAAAACATTATATTGAAAGAAACTAATGCAAAATCTAAAGAAAACAATTTCTTCAAATTCATCCCATTGTCTTCTATCTCCAAGGATTTGATTAAAGTTGTTGGCTCTCAATTGTGTAAGCAGCAGCTTGTTGAAATGACAACTTAGGAGAATGAGATTGATTGAAAATGCATGCGTATTGCTCTATGATTTAATCTATGGAATGAACTTGAAATGCTAAAATTCTATGATGCTATGATCATTTCTAGAATGCTGATGTGCAACTATGGTAACTTCGTATGAAATCTAGGATTCAAGGTCCTTTTCAACTCATAAGAGGGCTATATTTATAGATTTTCAAAGGAAATAATCTAGTTGGCAAGGATCAACAGTTGAGATTCAAACCTGTCAAGATGAATGGTGAGAGATTAAGAAGTTGAGAACAAGATTGAATGTTGAGAGAAATATGGGAGATGTTTCCTCAAACATAGCCTTTTCCATTCAAAAATGAAGGAAAGTTGCCATTTGTGCACTTCATTTATGAAGATTTAGTTGATAGTTGAGGAAAAATCCATAATTAAATAAATAAATTTATTTAATTACATGTGACAAAGAATTTGAAGTTTCCATAATTTAAATAAATAATATTTAATTATGTGTGAGAGATGATAAAAAGTGCTTTAATTAAATATATAAAATACGTAATTAATTATGAAAAGAAGAAAGTTTATAATTAAATATTATAGAATATTTAACTATGGAGGAAAGGAAGCTTTTAATTAAATATTTTTAGAATATCTAATTATGTGGAAAGAAGAAAGAATTAGAAAGAAATCATTTAATTAAATATTCAAAATATTTAATTAAATGTGAAATGAAGAATATCATTTAAATTTAGAATTTAAACTTGTGATAATTAATATAAATAAATTATGAAATCTGTTTAATTAATTAAGAGGAAGATAAGAATAATTAAATAAAATTATTTATTTAATTAAACTAGAAGAATTGGAAAGATGAATAATATAAATAAATAATTAAATTTATTTATATGTAGATGACTTAAGAATATTAATTAAATAATTCATATTTAATTAATTAACAGGTTTGAATAACCATGACCATTTTTAGATGTGTACAAATTCCAACACATAAATCCTTCAATTCACACACATTACAAATGCACTACCACTTGCACGGAACTGTACACTGGTAGATGATGGAGGGAAACATAGAAAATAGTAGTATAACAATGATATTGTATTAGTTTTCTCCTTCAAATTTCTTCAACAATAGCTAACAATGATGAATCACATCTTTTAAACACTTTCCTAGTCATTTCAACTTCCTAAGTGCCTAATATTTCCTCTACAACTACCTTGACTCTTCATATTCCTCCACTTGGCACCTTTTTGCATTTTTACAACATTGATTGACAACTTTTGTTAAGATTTTGCAACTTTACAATTTATGCCTAAAATAACTACCAAAGACTATTACAAACTCAAAAGTGGCTATTTAATCCTTATTACATCATGAAAATACCTATACAACCTCAAAATCCTAAATTTTCCTCATGGAGGCATGCTCTTGTAAAGGTGCACCTACACCACTTTTTCAAACAACTCACCACCTTTTCTATGCTACCACATTTTCCATACATTTCTACCAAAGCATTCTATCAAATAGTTCATTTCCTCACTGCTATGGTTAAAAGCTTAGAAAGGGCACTTTCCAACAAACTATGGATTCTTGGAAGAAATCTATCAAAGCATAATAGTAAGCAATAGCATAGACAAGGAAATTAGTATGTTGAAAAAATGCCTCAAAGAAATATGGTCTCATGGTGATGAAATTTCATTCCATCACCATGAGACCACGTTTCTTTGAGGTATTTCTACTCATCACCTTTTCTATGATACCACATTTTCCATACATGTGTACCAAAGCATTTTATCAAAATACTCACTTCCTTTATGTTATGGCTAAAAGCATAAATTAGGTGCTTTCCAACAAACTATGGATGCTTGGAAAAATTTCTATCAAAGCATAATAGTAAGCAATAATAACATAGAGAAGTCAATGAACTGTCTGAAAAAATGTCATCTTATGGTGATGGAATTCCATGACGTGCATTTGTTTGTAATGGCATTCCATCACCACGAGACCCCATTTCTTTGAGGCATTTTTTCAAATAGTTAATTGCCTTCTCTATGCCACAACAGTTATTATACATGTCTACAAAAGAATTTTATCAAACGGTTCACCAGCTTGCTGCTATGGGTAAAAGCCTAAAAACATGTTCTTTCAAACAAGATATGGATAGGGAAAATAGTAAGCATGATAGTTAGAAATATATAGTCTAATAAGTACTCAAAATTTTGTTTATTATCTCATACATTATAATTCATGATGTCGATCGCTATTGTAGTTTTTGTGATTGAATAATTTTTTATTTTATTTTTAGTTGTTGCAAGCGGAAAAACCTCTGAATGTGACGAGGGCAATGGAGATCAGTGTTTCATCTGCTATAGAATCCACGATGGCTATGATAGGGGAGGTATGAGGCAAATTACTAAATTTCAATTTACATTCCTCATAGATGTTAGTTCTAGTGAAAAAGAAAACCATTATTGATTTGTGGTTTAATTTCTATTTTGATGGTTTATACAGGGCTTTAGCACACCTTAGCCTAGGCATGTGAATATTTACCTCGAGGAGAGTGATCATCAGATGGAATTAAGTGATTATTTTGTAAAATATATCATCTTTTATTATGTAATTTATATATATTAATGTCTTTACTTCTTATTGTAACAGATAAAACTTCACGAAGAACTAAACACTAGGAGGAGCACCAGGAGCAGTCCTTGATCGCAACATAAATGAGTGATAGACATATCATCATCTGATCAACAAGAAAAGGGAAAGAGTTTATTTTGATGGGATGGAGAGCGATGACTTTTGATTCCAAAGCCCTTTTTTGCATGCCTACATGGGATTTTTGTACTTATTTTATATTGGATATATTTGACATTGTATGCCTATATGGCATTCTTGTAAGCCTATATGGCTATTTTGTACCTATATTTTATACTATATTGATATATGGTTACATGAATATTTGGTTAATACATAATTGTTTTATCGATGGTGTCCATATTTGCATAATAAATCCATGGTTCAATAGATATGAGTTACGTTTATTCAAGTGTATACTTTGCAAATTACATGTATACTTTGTGAATTACATGTATTCCAATGTATACTTTGCAACTTACATATTCTCATGTGTATACCTTGTATTCATGCATATACTTTGTATCAATTTGCATATACTATGTGTTCGTGTGTATACTTCAAGGCTTGCATTTTTTTGAGTACTTGTGCTTCCCTTATTCACATGTACATGCTTGACTTATTCACATGTATACTTATTAATTGGTTAGCCCTTGCATTGATCATTTTTGTCCTTCATGGTTTGTCTTGAATATTGATTGATTTATACTAAAAAACTTTATGTAAAAGCAAAAAACATGTTTTCAATTGGTATTGCATGAAATGATTCATAAAAAGATTTTAAAAAGTATCCTTGATATTAAAAAATTATATGTGTTTATACACTTCAATTGTGCAATCACCCTTTGGTTCTTTCAAATAAATAGCTACCTATGCCACTATTACACTACATAGATAAACCAGATTTTGTATTGTGGAGCTATATTAAGCTACCACTCTCAAGACCAATGCAACAATGATACAGAATAATGTTTGAGACTACAAGAAGACATCAAAATGGCTAGTGTACTAAAAAAATTCTTATGATTTCTGAAGAATGCTGATAACTCTACTTAGATGGCTTCTGTTTTCAAAATCATACAAATTGAACCCTTGCATCAATAAACTATTTATCAAGCTACCACAATTAAAGTTTCAACAATGAATATTTATCATGCATGTTTTAAATGACATTCAATTTTATGGTGGTTTTGTTTTTTATATGATGTTATGTGATATTCCAATCCTAATCCATGCTTCTAGGCTATATATATATATTTTGCATGTTTTTTGTACTAAGGAACCCAAAACGAACCGAACCCCCCTCCAAATGTTTTTGGCCAAACTGGTGAACCGAACCCCCGAACCTGAACCAAAACCTCATGCAACCTCAAAACCACTTCCAACACTCTTCATTCTTCCTGTAAAAACTTAATTGACCACCAAATTATGCTCCCCCTTGACTTTACCCACTTTTACTCTCTCAAACCTCTCTTTTTCTTTGAAAACCCATCTTTTCCTAACTAGGGCATCATGCCATAACATAATTTTTACCCCCCCTATGCTTGCAGACCTTTTGAACACATCAAACTCCACAACCTCACTCTATTTCCAACCTATTCTAACCTATTATCAATCAATTTATTATTTTCACCTCTTCTAGCCTTGCTTTTAAGGCCTAAATTCTAAATTTTCAACATGGGCAGTGTTAGTAATCTCTTCCAATTCCTTTACCAATGCTATTTTCTTATTCCTAGTCCCTATCCTATATACATCAATCCCATTCCACTGTGACACAACCTAAACAATAGGTGGAATGGCCTATTTCAACATATTACACTCAAACCCCTGTATGAGCAAGTTCAAACCTATTTCAGAAATCTACTTCTAAGTTGCTTGGAACTTAATAGAATTCCATAAGACTGGATCCTAATCAAAGCTAAAACCATTCTACAATAGATTCAGATCATCTTAGAGAAAATTCCTGCTATACGGACCCATAAACAGGATGGAAATGAAGAAAAAACATAGAACTTAACAAAGAAACAAAGATATTTGATTGATATTCTCCTTCAAACTCTTCAACAACCACTAACATTGAGTTTCCAATGATCATACTCTTTTTGTGTGGAGAACTCAAACTTCTCAACTGTCATATGTATGTTTCTCTTTTCGATTGTTTTCCATGCCATCATAGGGGATCAAGTTGGTTGAATGTAGCTCAAAGAAATTCCATATTTGGGTGCAAAAGAGGACCATGCCTAGCATGAACATACCTATCACAATGTGTTGGAGAAATTTTTTTGGTCATATGAATTGCAAAATGAAATTTGCACTACTTTGCAACTTTACACTACTTGCATTTGACACTTTTTCCATCAAGAGAAAACTGGACACCACAAGAAAATGGCTCTAAGATAACAAAACAAGAGAGAGGTTATTGTAGAGGGACCCAGTGCAATCCTATAGGCTTAGATAGTGAGTTCATAAGCACCATGGTTTCCAAGTAATATCTCGTCAAAGATTGCTTCCCTTTTGCACTTTGGACCTTTAAAAGATTGATTTGGTTGAATGTAGCTCAGAGCAATTATGGGTGTTTGGGTGTAAAAGATGACCATGTATAGTGTAAAATTATCTATTTAGATGCATTGGAACAATTAGTTTGATCACACGAGTTGCAAAATGAAAGTTGTACCACTTTGTAACTTTCAACTAGCATTTGACAATTTTTTTCCCAAGTGAAAATTCGCTACCATGGGAAAATGCCTTTGAGATAGAAAAAACTGAGAGAGGTTATTGTAGAGGGGCCAAAAATGATCCCATATGATTAGATGAGAATTTTCTAAGCATCATGGTATTTGAGTAACAATATATGCTTAAGTTTGTAGCCATTTTGCACTTTGGTCCCTTAAGGGATCGATCCAGTTGAACATAGTTCGGAGAAATTATGTGTGTTTGGGTGTGAAAGAGGACCATGCCTAGGGTAAAAATACATATTCATATGCGTTGAAATAGTCTGTTTTGTCACAGGAGCTGCAGAATGAAATTTGCACCACTTTGCAACTTTCAACTACTTGCATTTGACAACTTTTTCTCCAAGTGAAAGCTCGCCACCACAAGAAAATGCCTTCGAGATAGAAAAACCTGAGAGAGGTTATTGTAGAGGGGGCCAACCTGATCCAAAAATATTAGATGATAAGTTTCAAAGAAACACGGTATTCAAGTAACAACATGCTGAAGTTTGCAACCATTTTGCACTTTGGACCCTTAAGGGATCGATCTGGTTGAATGTAGCTCGAAGCAATTCCACATGTTTGGGTGTGAAAGAGGACCATTAATAGCATAAAAATACCTATTCAAACATATTGGAACAATATGTTTGGTCACACAAGTTGTAGAATGTAAGTAGCACCACTTTGAAACTTTCAACTACTTGCATTTGAAGACTTTTCCCCAAGTGAAAACTCATCACCACGAGAAAATGCCTCCAAGATAGAAAAAATAGAGAGAATTTATAGTAGAGGGGCCCAGAAAAATCCCATAGGATTAGATGATAATTTTATAAGCATCACAGTATCCCAGTAACAACATGTTGAAGTTTGTAGCCATTTTGCACTTTGAACCCTTAAGGGATCGATCCAGTTGAATGTAGCTCAGAGCGATTCCATATTTTTGGGTACAAAAGAGGACCATACCTAGAATAAACATACCTATTAGGATGCTTTGGAACATTCCATTTTGTCACATGAGTTGCAGAACAAAAGTTGCACTGCTTTGCAACTTTCAACTACTTGCATTTGACAAATTTTTCTCCAAGTGAAAATTCACCACCATAGGAAAATGCCTCTGAGAGAGAAAAAATCAAGATATTTTAGTGTAGAGGGGCCCAACACAATCCCATAGGACCAGACGATAATTTTCTAAGCATCATTGTATCTAAGTAACAACATGTTGAAGTTTGCAGCCAATTTGAACTTTCGACCCTTAAGGGATCGATTCGGTTGAACGTAGCTTGGAGCAATTCCGAATGTTTGGGTGTGAAAGAGGACCATGCTTAGTGTAAAAATATTTATTTGGATGTGTTGGAATATTTTGTTTGGTCACACGAGCTTCAAAATGAAATTTGCACCACTTTGCAACTTTCAACTATTTGCATTTGACAAATTTTTCCCCAAGTGAAAATTTATCACCACAAGAAAATTCCTTTGAGATATAAAAAATTGAGAGAGGTTATTGTAGATGGGCCCAACATGATACCATAGGATAATATTAGAAGTTTCTAAGCATCACAGTATCTAAGTAACAACATGTTGAAGTTTGCATCCATTTTGCACTTTTGACTCTTAAGGGATCGATCTAGTTGAACGTACCTCAGATCAATTTTGTGTGTTTGGGTGCAAAAGAGGACCATTCCTAGGTTAAAGATACCTATTCAGACACATTGGAATAGTCTATTTGGTCACACGAGTTGCAAAACAAAAATTGCACCACTTTTCAAATTTGCACGGCTTCCATTTGACACTTTTTCCATCAAGTGAAAACTAGACACCACGGGAAAACCACTCTGAAATTTAAAAGAAAAAAAACCGAGAGAGGTTATTATAGAGGGCCCCAACATGATCTCGTAGGTTTAGAAAAATATTTCATAAGCACCACGGTTTCAGAGTAACACCTTGTCAAATATTGCTTCTCTTTTTCACTTTGGACCCTTAAGGGATCAAGTCGGTTGAATGTAGTTCGAAGCGATTGTGATCTCTTTTTAATGAAATTAGGCATGTATCAAACTTAAATCCATTTTAGTTTTGGATTGGTTGGATTTCAAGATATTTTGTGCATTTTAGAAGCCAATTACTGAGGGTCGATTTCTATAGCCTATTTTAAGAGAATCTTTTAGGTACTCTACTTTACTAAGGTGTCTTAAGAGGGTTGTTTTGTATGTCAATAAACCCTTTCCTAACTTGTGAATGCAAAGGTATTTTGGGTTTTTTATGTTAGAGGGATTATCATGCTCTAAAATTGGAGGAATTGGTGATTTGGTAGACTAGTTAATGTTGCACATTGGTGGTTTGTGTGTGATAGGAAGATTAAAGGTGGGTTGCTTGTTTTGTGAAAGCTGGTCCAAAATATTCTTATGATGGTTTGATGTATTTTGAAGAAAGCTTAAATGGTGGTTTATTGTAGAGCTTGTTAAGGAATTATGAGAGTTAAGGTGGGAAAAATAGGTCTGTAGACCTACAAGAGTGACTAGGTGCAAAGTTAAAAATAAGCCAAGATTAAGTTTTGAGGGAAGGAAGGAGGTTGGAATCCTTTTATATTGTGGAAGTGATTTGATTGCCTCCTTTTATTTCTATCAGAATCACTTCAAGTTTACATTTTTTTGCACATTTTTCACGATGGCAACTTTTCAATTTTTGCAATTTTACATCATTTTGACAAATATGCAACATTAACTCCAAAATGACCCCAAAACCAGCTAACATGACTTATTACATTATAAATTGTTCTCATATGACCTTATTCAATTGAAAAAACTCAAAACACAAAACTAACTTAAGACTTCTATGAACCAAATTTGCTCAATAACCTTGGTGCCCTTGCACCAAATTTCATTATTTTAATAAATCTCATTACAAGAAAATATCATTACAATTATTTAAGTAGTCTATTCTCACAAATATTTTACAATGCCACTCATACATTTGAGATTCTCTTATAATTTCTACATCATAGGTGCTCATTATGAGGTTAACATCAAATACGTAACTTGAGATTCCCTCACAAAGCTTCACATGATCCTTTATAATGGCTTCAAATCAATATTGAGATTTCTCAAGATCATCAAAATAAGGATGTTGCATTGATTTTTTGGAAGAGATTCTCTTTGATGGTTGATAAATCAATTTTTTTTGCAAGGAGAGACCAATCAATTTTGATTGGTTTACTTATAGATATGCAAAGTAAAAGAAGAAAAGGAAAGAGCATCCAAAATCAAGATGAAATACAAATGGATGGAAGGCACTTAGAAATAGGCATGGTAGTCTGTCAACTTAGTCACTCCTAGTCATACATATTCACTGCGAGTTCCAAGATACCTATTGCACACAACCTCTCTCATGAATATAATATCTCGAAATTCAAGATTCTCTTATAATGTCTACATCATAGGTGCTCATGATAAGGTTAAATTCAAATGAAAAACTTGAAATTCCCTCACCAAGATTCACACACACTTTTGTAATGGCTTAAAATCATAATTGATATTTGTCAAGATCATAAAAATAAGGATGTTGCATTTCTTTTATGGCTAAAATTCTTTTGGATGGCTCATAGATCTATATTTTTTGCAAGGGAACACCAATCAATATTTAACAGGTTACTTACAAATAGGAAAAATAAAAGAAGATAATAGAATTCGCATCGAAAAAAATAATGTGAATACAAGTATAAAATTAATCAAAACCAATGTGCATATACTTAAAAATTAATCCAATGAACCATCTGGGTCTTCTCTACTCTTTATTGTGTCAATTATTGCCTCATGGTCAGACTCATGAACCTTCCACAAGGTTTTGTTCAAATTTCTACCCCCATATTTGGTCAAATGAGCATTGGATTCCATGATAATATTCGAGTAATGAAGAATCTTATGATCCATGTGAAAGTCCTAAAACAACCAATTTTTAACACTCTTATGTGGTTACCTTCTAAGCCACGTTCCAGTAACCACAACTAAGCCTGTAGGGTATTCAATGTTCTCTCCATCTATAACTAGGCCTCCAATTTTTTTTGGGTCTCAACAAAAAGAAAGAAGTAATAGTTTGTTCCCTCTTCGTTCTCTTCATCTACAATAACTCCCTAAACATGCCCCACATTGGTATGTGCCACAAATATCTTGAAATTATTAAACATTACGATTACACTATAAAGTCAGATAACAATATGGAATTTAAAAAACTAAGCAAGTAAATATATTACCTAGTTGAACTAGATCTGATATGTGGTCAAAGTCGAGTGATGATTTCATCTATTTTAGTTCCAATGTCATCGGAGGGTGATACGTGTGAAGTGGGCTAAGATAACTTGTCAACCTACTCCCTTGACTTACAATCATTCTAGTCTTTCATTGTACATGAAGAACAAAAGCATGCCATCTTTTGTGTATCGATACTCTATGAACTTTCATTTTAGCTAAGGAAAGAGTGTATCTCACTCAATCCTATTAGTGTACAATAGACCTCATATGGTGCAATGTTAGTATCATCCATCAACCAACAAAAATACGAATTGAAGATGTACCTTCATTACCTAGACCCATCGAATCATTACACCACTTGATGATTGATCTTGCATCTATCAACTTTGAAATGTCTTTATACTTTAACTATTCTCATGCTAATTCTCTTTTCAGGAATGATCCTACACCATCATGCTCCCCCTTTCCATTCCCAACCTCATAAAATTCCCACATATGTTGCACACCCATAATGACATGCATCCTGAACAACCAGTAGAACATGTGTGAGTTCTTGAACTGTGTTGCACAGTTATCTAACCATATTATATGCCAGTTGTATTCTATGCCCCTCTGAGCCAAACCATTGTAGAACATCTGGAAGCAACCTTGCATGAACTCTAGAGAATGTGTGCAATCATCACTAATATAAAAGTGGTACTCCCTTAATACCTTCCTTTGGTCCTCTGTACTATCAGATGCATGAATGAATGCTATGCGCACAAATATCAAAACCTATGTGGAGTTGTAATACCATGACTACACCTCACATTGTGGTTGTAGAGTGTAGTTCTTCACAAATTTAACCATTGATACTATGCTTCCAACTGGAAAGGTTTCCTTGTATAGCTTGAATTGTGTGTCCAACCATCGGGCTCTATGATTATGCATTGCGTACTCAAACAATATATTGTAACGAAACATGGACATTAACCAATACACTAGAATCTTATGAATAACCAAATCACACCTTTTTTCTTAAGACCCATCTTTTATAGCATATTCCACTGTTTTATACTTCCCAAACTCTACTAGTTTCTATCCCACCTCATCTGTGATTTCCATATATTGACATAATGACATACATTTCTTGTCACCGCAATGCTCACATGAACCATCCAAGCATGTTGTCCTAAATAATATTTGGCCATCCTCTATTTCACATAATTTTTTTTATAAGAACTCTCTTGAATATTTTTGTGGGGCTTCTATGCCACAATCCTGTAAAACATCATTAGTATGTAAATCTAAACATATAGAATGATAAACATCATAATGGTTAGAGAATTAAATATGTAGTCTACAACAACAAGTAGTGCATGTGTGATTTATCTTGACATAAAAAGGTTAAAAATTTTCAAACAATCTTTGAGAAATACTAAATTGAGGATAAATAATAATTTTGAATTTACGAAAAAATTAGTTTTGAATTATATCCAAAAAATGCTTTGGATGTGGCTCATGGTTTCAACTACCGATTCTCCTTCTTACCACATCTTTTTGATTCAGAGATGGCCTTGTGTTATTCTTCCAATAATCTTCAATTATTATTTTCAAGGCTTCAACAAATTATTTATCTTTTCATGGCCATCTCCCCAAGAATGCCCATAATTCATTTGAATCAATTCCCTCAATTCTTTGTCACCTTTGAACGTCTCTTGATAATTTTTTTCTACTAATTCTCATTTGTTTACTCATATTTTTAAAGAGACGAGCTCTCTTTGTTTGACAGATTACCAAAGTTGATGTAATGATACATTGGGTGACATTACTATCCTTTTAGCATGAGGTCTTACCCACACTCTCATAAAAATCCATTAGACTCTTCACAATAGTGTTTTCACTTGATGCATTTGATTCTCTCAACCCAAGAGTCTTCATGAATGTTTTTATACTTTACACCACACATCATTTCAACAAATAGTTGAAATATTGTGGTCTCATTTAGCCTTTCAAAGAAGAATTTCCAAATCTTATCAGCATATATTCTACAAGTGCGTATTAAAATATTATCTTCCATGTGCTTCAAAATATCCTCATCAATATTAATCAAATACTTTGGCTTTCTACACAAAATTCTAGGTGGTGTTATCCTAGGTACATACATCTCGATATTAGGAATTTCATCAATATTTAATTGAGGTGGGATAGATTGTGTACCTTCGATCGAGGGTGGAGTAGAAGACATACCTAGAGGTTCATGTGGGGATGATGGCATACCTTCTTCATCAAATCTGAGTGATGATGTAATCTCAACTTCACATGCATTGGACGGTGTCCAGCAATATTCACTTGCAGTAGATGGTGTCCCTCCATATTCACTTGTGGTATATGGTATCCCTCCATATTCACTTGTTCTTAATGGTGTCCCTTCATATTCATTTGTCATAGAGGGTGTGTCTCCAACTATGATATCCAAATCTATCTTACCACGATGCTTTTGCATTCGTGCCTTTTGTGCTACCAATTTCTTTTCTCTTTTTGACGATTGATGTTCCTCTTCAATTGGCTTGTTTTCATCAATCCTTTCCAATTTCTTATTTTCATGAGATTCCGCCATCCAATCTCTGTCCTTTTGTTTTAAGGTTTCATACTCTTCATCTATTAGTTTCTTCCTTGTTCGTTTCTTCGACATGGTAGATAATTTTACCTGTAGCATGGTAATGAGATGAATATTAGCTCCTAAAAAATGTATCCATTCAAATAAATAAAAATATATTTCATTCAAGGCTTCATAAAGAATAATTACAATCATCATGTACAAGATTATTTCTAGCATAGACAAAGATCACATGATTTTTTTCAATGGAATTCCTTACAAAAATGTAGTAATGTGGCATGCCATGATTGCAAGATAGGCTCAAAATGGAAGCATTAACAAGCCATGTGGTATGCACATCCATAATAAAGGATTGAGAAATGATGTTTTATTTTAATTCCTTGAAAATTATGTCATATATATGTGTATGCAAAATGTGGAAGCATACATGGTGCAGGAGCATCATTGAATGAAAATTTTCAATTCAAGAAGTTGTTGTCTAGGCTTTAGGATTTTTGAATTTTTGAATTAAATAAGGTCAATAAGACCATTTTCCATTTTAATGAGTCATTTTTTATGTTTCCTAGGTGTTTAGAATGTTTATATTTCAAAATTGCAAAAAACATTGGTAAGTTGCCAATTATGCAAAAGGAAAAAAATGTAAAGTTGTAAAAAGCAGTTTTTTGAGGAAGGCAAACGGTCATAAAATTTTAAATATCAGTTGAAGGAATTAGGATAGTTATTTTTGTGATAAAAATCATATATATTCTGGAGAACATTGATGCAAAGATTGATTTTCAAGATTTGAAGGAAGATTGAATTGAAAAATCACCATTTTCTTAGATTTCTTGTATTTCTTTGTTTTTTGCAGCCTTGAAACAGACTGTACAAAGAGGTTTTGAATTTAAATATTCTTGAATCACTTTGGGGAATATTTTAATAGCGTTTTTTATTTTATTTGAGACTATAACTCCAATTGTAGTGGTATTTTGGAGTGAATCTCTTGTTGCAGGTTTGTGTGCCCTGATTAAAGGGTTTTGAAGGTCTCAATTATGTAAACTGCCCCATTCCACTCACTATGATTACTATAATTGGTGGAATGGGTTTGAATCATCAATAAATAGGTTAGGGAATAGTGTTAGTGTGCAAGGGAGTTCTAAAAGGGTGTTGGGCATGAATCCCTAAATTGAAATTTTGAGTTTTCCATGAGATTTCAAGTGGTTTTCATATGCTAAAGTGTGTTTTGTGTTGGGGAAACATGGTTTCTTATTGAATTGAGTTTGTGCAAGAAATTTTAGACATATTATAAGTATTCATAAGATTGTGTGAGGGTTGGATGAGTGTTTTTCAATAAACCCATCGTTTCTTGGGTAAAAGGTAGGGTTTTGTGATTCGGCACTTTGGTGAGTGATTTTCTGAAAACAAATTATGGAATCCTTGGTTTGATAACACATAAACTGCTGCCCAATTGAGATTGGTGTTTTGGAAAAATATTTAAGATAAGTTCCTATTGATGGGTGTTTTGGCACACTTTCTCAGCACAGGTAATGCATAGGTGCATCACCTCTCTTGAAAGGAAATATCCAACACAAGTTGTTGAAAATTTCCCCAAGGTCTCTCGGGTGTCAGGTCATGACTTGCATAAAATATCTCAGTTGATTTTTTATGTGATCTTTTTGGTAATCACAAGGAAGACTTATGAAAGTTTGGCTAGAAGAAATTTGGATCTGTAAATGGACCTTTTAATATGGGAAAGTTTTTGTATGTTTATTGCAGGTTCAACAATAGTCTTGAAATCCATTTCTGATTTGAGAATTGGCCCTTAGCATAGGTTACTTACTAAAAAAAAGGAAAAAGGGCAGGGAAGAGAGGATGTTCCTGTACCTACAACTATGAATGAACAGTGATCATGGAGGTTTCTACTGTGGACAGCTTCTTTAAAACAAAATTTCACTTAACCATAAATTTCACAATGTCATGAAATCAGTGCTATCTTCTAAGGACTATAGAAATTTTACCATTCATTCACCATGTACATGCATGAAAAAAGACAAAAAATTTAAAGAAACTTTGAATATAAGTCCAAACTAACTTTAAAAAACCATCTACCAGCAACAAACAAGCAAAAGTATGGACTAGAAAGGCATCTACACAAAATAAATCTTCACAACCATAGAACAACATTACTAAATTTTCTAAAGCTAACTGAAAGTAACTAAAACAACAAATTAAATCTAACTAAATCATCTAAATATGAGAGAAGAATCATGAAGCATGCAAACAAACTCAGAAATCCACCGAAGTCAATGTATTTCTATTTAAAAATTTGTAGCATGTCATTACAACAACTCAACTCTCTCTTGAAAATGAGAGGAGACCCCTTATTTATAGTTTTCCATGAGTAGAATGAATGATGAATATTGATTTACATTTGTGTGGCCAAGATTCACTGTAAACTAGGGTTCTACCTACCCCCACAATATACTACATTTTAAAATAAAATTTTGTCCTCATCCCTATTTTGGCTTCTAGTGGTAGCACTATAACATTTTGTCTTTTTGTTGATTTTTTTTTCTACAGCTATTCTGTAAGAAATTCTTCACCAATAATAGGGTTTCCCTCCTATTTCTTTGAAGCAACATACTCCATGAATTTTAGAATCATCGGCTGGAGCTTATCAACTTCTATAATCTCAAATCATAGCACTTGGTAACTCCATTCCTTGGATTTTTCAATGAGATTTTCCTAGTATTGATCATACTTGGTGGCGTGATCCCTGAACAACTCAGACTGGGTTAAGGCTCGGGCATCAAAACTCATGAAATCAGTAGTAACCTCACCTGACATCCCATCTTCTATCCTCTTTTGGAAATGAGGCTATATCTTCTCTAGATGAAATTGGAAAATAGGCACATCATACCCCTAACATTAGCTTCAAGTGTCGACTACAATCTACCCAAACCTCCTTGGCCCAATCAATATCTGGGTTTACCTTTTCAAGCACCTGCTCTAACCTTACTTTTCAATTTTCAAAATCCTGCTTCCATACATCCATCAGCCAATGGTCATCCTCCTTCAATGCAAACTCCTTTTTCCCAAATCTCGCTTGGTAGTTTGAGGATAGCCTCAATATTTAGATAGGTAGACTCATATTTCCTTGGGAATTCAGTGAAAAGTTTCCTCATACCCTCAAGAGAATTTTTTACATCTAAGAATTTTTTTGTTGTTTGAACAATGTGGTTGATGCCCATGTTTCCAGTATTCAAGACCTGTCAAAACCAACTCTATGTGGTCTTATCCAAGTTCATTCTCCTTTCTATCTTATCTATTTGTTCCTTGGACAACAATTGTGGCAGGGCCAAAGATGTGGTAGGTTGTTCTTTTGTTGATGACCATTGTTGGATGTAGGTTGTTAGATCATTCACATGTGCCTTGAGATCTTCCTTTGAGATTTTATTTTTCTGAATTAGATGCACCACCATGGTGACAAACTCCTAGAGGTGATCTAAGTTTTTTTCCTTGGTAGCCATTCACAAGTAGATGGCGGAGACGTTGTAGCTTATTTCGTATTCTTCCACCATTGGCAACACAATTTGTACTACTCTGAATCTAGAGGAATTCATCATTACCCTTGACCTTATTCTAGGTTTCTTCTCCTTCTTGGTGTTGATCTACATTTGGGCCAATATAGATTCTAGTCTTGTTTTTGGGTCCTTAGGAGAAGGATCCTTCTTCTCTAGTTTCTTTTTTAACCAATCGGGCATTGAGGAATTTCCCTTCGGTGATTCTTGGTCACCCTCCTTTTCATCTTTTCTAATTTCAATCTATTTATCATTCAGAGCCTCTTGGTCTATCCTCATATCCTCCTTTTCTTCATCAGATTCTTGAATGAACACCATGCATTTGATTGGGACTTGATGAGTAGGTGTTCCTTGGGGCTGCCTTCCCCTTCAACATCCTTTTCTTCTTTTTCTTCATCATGCTCATGCTCCTTGTGCAGCTCAATTTTTGGTTTCTCATGAGTTTCAACCTTTGCTTTAGTCTTATCTTCTTCTTTTTCTTCTTGCCCACTATGAGGGAGCACCTCCTCATCATTCCTAGGGTTGTGGTCACGTTCCTCCACTGTAGATTTATTGACCTCTATTTCTATGGTGGCAACCCTTTATTCATCAATAGGTTGTCTTTTAGCCTCCTTTTATTCAATCTCCTTGAGTTGCTTGGCTAGTTCCTCATCAAGTTTAGGGTTGGCAATTTCTTCAATAATATTTGCATCCAAATTATCACCATCATCACTGGAGGACTCATAGGTGACTTCATCAATTATTCTATTCTCATATATAGGGTGCTCATGGTAGTCGTCTGCCTCTTCTTCCAAGCTCTTAGCTACCTCCATTTGTTGTTTTTTGTCCAACTCTTTAGAAATTTGCATGGTCGTCTCCATTGTAGGAGGCTCAGTAGGAGGAAGAGGAACCAATATATTGTTTATTACTTAGGCAATGGAAGTCTGCACCATGGGGTTTGCAAACATCCCCAAGAGTTCAGATGGTACATTTTGCATATATTTTATGAAGGACTCCAGAAGGGTAAGGGCGGGCATTGCAATTATTGTGGTGGCAGTTAGAAGGGAAAATGATGGGGACAAGGACAATGAGGAAATTGGTTAGGTGGTGACTGAGGATGAATCCACCAATATGACTTGTGATGCAGGAGAGGTAGAGACAAGGTGGATAGAGATAATCGCCAAGGGAGAGGTAGCAACTGCTGTGTATGGGATAAGAAGGGTGGTGGCAACAACAGCAATAGTTGTAGCAGCAGATGAGATAGGTGGATAATGCAATTGATCAATCTCCATATCTTATCCATCATGGAGTGGATCTTCTTGAATTACAAGAATTTTTATGACGCTACCTGATTTCTTATGTTTCTTGGAAGGTTCACCTTCCTAGACCTTTTTAGCATACACCTTTGGATTAGATTGTTGCTCTTCAGTCTCTTTCCCCTTCCTTGAATGAGTGGATGGAGGGGACTTTGATGTTTCTCCTATTTATGTAGTAGCTACCCCTCCATCAAATCAACTTGGCTCACTTTTGAGCCCCTTATACATCAGAATGAACCCTTGTTTCTTCAATCGAGGAACTTGCCCATCAGTCCATTCTTTCGTTCGAGACTCAATGGGATTGGTGAGAATATCAAGGTCATTGACCTCTTTCTCATTCCAATCAATTAATGGTAATGGCATATTATCAATTTCATTATATTTGGGGTCTATTACAGTGCTCTCATCCTCTTCCTTTTGATCTAGCACTGGGAATAGGTTCACCCTCTTCACAAAGTATGCAGTCATCCACATATAGTGCCTTATCGACATTTCAAATTCATCTTTACAATTGGACAAAAAATCTTTAATGTTATGAAGATGGGCATAGTCTTGTCCTATTTCTTTCTTGTTGTGGCCATAGGGATCCATATGTGGTCAGGCCATGTGGAGCTTGAGATGATACTCGACCAACTCCTCTGAGTTTTGGGAACAATGGGAAGTATAGAGCTCATACACCCTTGGTCGAGTGTAAGGGGATAAGGGATCCCTGCTAGATGCTTGTTGCTTAGGAGGGCATGAATGTGTCGTATCTACCAAGAAAGTTCTAACAATATTATCCGGTCATTAGGATATCGGGGCAACTTGTTCAGTCTTTCTAAGAAACCTTGGGTGTGGATGTATGCAAACTTAGGATATTAGATGAACATGAAAGCATATTGCTTAATGAAATCCCAAGCACTATGGCAGGCTCTCCTCTCAAAGTCACCCCCAAGCAGTCAGATGATGTATCCTATGAAAGCATCATTCACCTTGCAGTAGTCTTTCTTGAAATTTCTGAATTTTAGCTGAGGGTATTTGTCATAAAATTTGAGTTCTTTGCCAGGTTCCTCATCTCGAGCTCTGAACAAACCACTCTTATGCCTCCATTCGAATAGTGAGTATACCGGATAGGATGTCATATAGAATTTGGATTTTTTTGTAACATTCATGAATTTTTCATGTAAGCAATCACTGTTTATTCCTCCCCAATAGAATATAGTATCCTCCTCTCCACGAAGAATCTGCTCGATGAAGTAGACCATCCATTATTGAAAATAGGCTATAGTGCCCATTACCCTGCTTAGAAGGGTACTAGATCATGATAGTATTGAAATAAATCACTATGAAAGAGCTCTTAAGGAACCTTCATAACTTTTCCCCTCTTTTCCCTGAGCCAATGTTAAATTATAAGATTTTTCATTTCATGGCGTCTTCGTCCACCATTTCCTTGCACTCTTTTACAGTTGGTAATTCCATCTCCTCGAAGGTAGGGATATGGAAGGTCTTTTTCATTCCCTTGGTAGACATGTCAGCCAACATGTTCCCATCTATGTCTACTATTGTTCTAGTTTTAGGCTAGTATGCTTCCTTGCAATCCATCACTAGCTCGGGGGCAACAAGAGAGGGAGGGAAATTGGTAGCTTTAGCTATCCCACTACTTTTGATTAGTCTTGCACTTTCTATTTTAGGGTTGACCCTGATCCTTTGTGTGAAATCATCAATATCCACATGTCCAATATTAGTGTCAAATATCTCTTTCCATTTGGTGGTGACTCTGGATTGCAACAGTACCCCTTGGAACTAGTACCTCATTTGATCTTTTTCCTCTTTCCCACAAGGGGCTTTTCCTATTTTCTTTCCTTTGTCTTTCTCTATGACTGACCCCAAGGTTTTTGCACCTAATTCCATTTATCCTGCACATGGAGGTAAGCTGAGCATAATTAATCGTGAAAAAATAAATGGTTAGCCAAATCCCTACAAAAAACTGTTAGATTGGATAATTAATCATTCAAAAAATATAACATTTAGTCAAAATTATCATCAGTAGTTCAATGAAGGGAGTTTGGATAGTTCAGGCCCAAGAGGCCAGACATTTTTGGTTAGAATTTTGATTTGAAGGGAAAATAGGGTAGGGAAATCCAGATGGTTTCTCCTAACCGTAGATTTAGATTATTTGAAGTGTTCATGTGGGACAGGGTCCAATTTAAGCACGCAAGTCAAGGAATGTTTCCAAATTGGAGGGCATTTGGATCATAATTAGGGAACCTAGAGCCATCAAGAGGGAAGGTTATCTGGTGTCAGCCATTTGGAATGACTTTGGTGAAATGAAGTTCTAGGGGTGGAGTTCTAGAGTCTAGAACTTACGGGGTTGAAAGATGGGTGGCACAGTTTTGTAACTCTTTAGTAATTTGGGTGCTCGGACCACAAAGGTAAGAAAGCTATTGGAGGATGGTCGTGAGAAATGGTGGGCCATGAATGAAATTCCGGTGGGAGCAACCCAGTGGACCGAACCTAAGTGTGATTTTTTCCTCAAGTTTGTTCACTGAATGCTCATGACAATCAGAGCATCGGGGCACACATGTTAGAAGGACGATCTGATTTTTCCCTTTAGGATGGCCAAAATGGGACAGATTCCTGATAGTGGAAGTCCGGTGGTTGGGGCCCAATGAGGGTAAGGAATTGGAATTTTATAGCTTAAAATCATGTGGCATTGAGAATTTCAAGGCCTGGAGGCCAGAAGGCAGTCATCTTAAGGCCATTAGAAATGAAAAAGTAGCAACAGCGGTCCCCAGACGGAGGTCCATGAACTAGGGCCTAAAGGGCACTAGGATTTTTCAGTTACTCAACATGCCCAATGACGAACAACAAGGCAAGCTCTAAGGCTCGGATAGTCGAGGCAGAAATGCCATTTGAAACAACAAAAAGGGGATGACACTCTAGAGGTAGAGTTTCAGCGTCAAGGACTTGCGAGGCATCCCACCATTTGAATTTGTGTTTTTTTGTTTCAAGGGTGATGCGATAGGAAGGCTCAGGCCTAGAGGGCACTATTCCTCTTTGCAAAGAATGGCACGGGGGTGAAGTAGTTTTGTGTTTAATTCTTAGGTGTTTTGAGGGATTTCCTTAACATTTCATTACATGGGTTTTGTAGCATTATCTCTCCTCTATCCAGTTCATACAATTTTAGCCCTTTCTATTAGCTATTTGAAAATGAAATAAAAAAATATGTAACAAGAGGTCAAATGGTGAACTCACCTCAAAAATACAGTGAATATAGATGGTGAATCCATGAAGAACGATGAAGGGAAGCACCGGGTGCGAAGGTGGCAAAGGCTGAGAGGTATCTACACTACTCTGAACTTCCTGACATGTGAAAATGACATGTCAATGAGATTATTTATACCCTTAAGTTCATTTAATGCACCTAATTAATGCAGGTATGGAAGACCAAAATTTTTAAGAGTTTGAATTTTGAGACAATGGCAGGAGGTCCAAAACTCGGAGGCTGAAAAGATGTGAGATCATGGTCATCTAAAATGCCAAATGGAAAATCGACAACCAAGGAGGGTTTGGGGTCCGAGGTTCAAAAGGATGCAAAATAATGGCTACTAAAAACAATGAACGCATGAAGGAATCCCGAGTAGGGAAATTCAATGGGCTGGACCCAACAGTCACGAAGGACGGTCGAAAGGTTTTCGAGGTTATAATGGTGACCAAGGCAGCGGGCCCCGAACACCAGAAGGATGCAAGATGACGATTGTTTGAAAGAGTAGATTTGACAAGGAAATTTTTCAAGGGAAACCCGATAAGCTGGGCCCGAAAGTTCCCATGGCTATCTGCAAAAGGAAAAGTCCCAAAAGAACTCCAAGAGGACTCAAGACTTGACAAATTTGAGGGGGTAAAACATGGTCAACTTAGGATGATACTTCAGAGGCACACTAGCCATCTAGGACAGCGAAAATGGGGGCACACAAAATGAGGCAGTCAAAAAACTTCCTAGAAAGGCAAAAGAAAGAGAGGGTCCTCATTCTGAATGGGGCATGTGTGTTGAGGGTACAATAGGTCCTTTGTAAAAGAGGCCTAATTTGAGGCCTAGTTGGTGTAGAAATCCAGCTTTGATGAAGTTATAACAAAGAAGCATATTGTGGCTTGTTGATATGTTATTGTGTGCCCTGTTGGGACTTTGGGAAGGGTCAGGTCTTAGTCTGAGAAGACCTTCTATAAAAGATGTACTTGGTTGAGTGAGTTAGCTATGCTACTAGGATGACTGTTGAATTGGTGAAAGTGAATTTTTGCTGGTGGTTGATTTTGTGTTGAGTTGTGTTATAGGACCTTCCCTGATTGCATCACTACAAAAGGTAAGTCAAATTTTAAATAAAAAAATTCCTCAAAGAGATGTGGTTTTGGTGCACTAGGGGAGTTTGAGAGTCTGAGAAGGTTCATTATGTCTACTCCATGATCTAGGCTTTGTAGTTTCGTGGAGTAGGTTAGTTTTAGGCTATTTAAGGTGTGTACATTTTTTTTTGTGTAGGGGAAACCAAGAATCCATCGTTTGGTTGTTGTCCTCTCAAGAAATACAAAAGTTTTCCAATGAAAATGGATGGTTACAAGTTGGTGATTGAGGAAAGAGCATTCAATGAGACTATAGGTTTATTCCTAAAGCATGGGTACAAATTTATAAACATGTTTCAATTAGTGGTAGATTATGTGAAGGTTTGGAGTATTATTTTCTAATAGACCCTCATTTGGAAAGCTCGTTTGGGAGCATAAAGTAAGGGTTTTGTTGAACAACATTTATTTGAGCCTTTTCATTCCTAAAATTGGTTGAATCTGGTATTTTTTGACCTGGCTAAAGACTATTTGGAATTATTAGGTATTTTGGTGGCGATTTTAGGATACTTCATTTGTAAATTTGGCCTAGTTTTAGGCTTATTCCAACATTCAGTCAAGTTTTTTGATTTTTTTTCAGAACAAGTTTAATTTCCATTAAGGTATGTGAATGTATGTCAAAATGGGATATATATTATGCTTTTAGGTTTTAAAGATACAAAATGACTTAAGATGGATCACCTGATTTAAGGGTTTGGTGACTTTCTTGGAATATGGTGGATAGTTTGCTAGAAGGAGTGAATCTGATAAAATAGTGAAAAGGTTGATTTTTTAATGTTTGGAAACTATTTAAAAGATGTTGGAAAATATGTCTCAATGTTTGGTAGAAGTTAGAAAGGCTAAATTGTGGAATTTTTTGTTTTGAGAAAGTTGACTCCTTGTGCAAAATGATGTTATAACTTTAAGAATTAAAGAGCCTGATGGATCAGTGGTTTGTGAATTTTTTTTTGGTTTATTTCAATCAATAACATGTTGATTATAGTGTCTTGGATGTTTGGATAAATTTTTGTAGCAATAATCCACGATTTTTTGTTATTTTTTCAAGTAAGTTGCATTGAAGAGTGAATTAGTGAATCATGAAGGAACTGAATGGTCCTGAGTTTCTAATCGGGTTTATGCTATGTTACAATCAATTTAATGATGGTTAATCTAGTTAATGGTTAATAGGTTTATGAAGGAATTGAATGGTTAAGAGTTGGAGCCAAGTTCTAATGTTTTGTTGAAATATTAAATCAAGTAAAATTTAAGGATTATGATGAAAAGATGACTGAGTTTGTTGGTTGATCTTCTCCAATTTAAGTTAGGGTTAGAAGTACCCTTGATGATTTGTGGATCTTGGTAGATGCTTTGCATCAAGTTTAAAAATGCAATTGGAAAGTTTATATAATTGTGTAATTTAAAATGTCCATTAACAACCCAATGTTATAATGACAAATAAACAATGATCAAAATGGAATATGCAAAATAAAAAAAATGAAAGCAAGACATAATAGAATGAAATAAAAATTTGTAAATACTTCACATACCTAAAAAACTAGAGATTCAAATGGAGGATTTCAACTTAATTATGTAGCCTTTGATTCTTATTTCTTTAAACTCCTCAAAAATTTGACTTTTTCAAAAGCTTGTTCCCCTCCAAACTTCAATTGTATATCACTTTTGAATGGAATTCAGACTTGAATTGATATTAAATGTCTTTCAATGTGAAAAATATGCTATTTCATGCAAAGGTGGTGGAAATATCATGAAAAAAGTGGTGTAATGTGAAAAACATGCATGCACACTTCACAACATCATCACAAAGCATCTTTGTGTCATTGCACATGCAAAACCAAGAGAATATGTATAATGTGGGCCTTGAGATCATGGGTATACTTAGTTTTTTTACCGTTTTTAGTGAAAGACAAAATGTGCTCATTTTATAACCCTAGCATGTTATTTCTTGCTAAAATGGTCATATCTCTACTTCTTCGAAACACACTTGCATTATATTAAAGATGATTTTTTTAATAGATTTATTTTCTCTCTCTTTGTCTATAGTCTCTACCCTAATTCTATATCTATCCCTTGTACCCTTATAGTAGAGGAGATATATTTGATTGTGTGTGTGAGAGAGAGAGGTAGAGGGAGGGAGAGGAGAGATATATAGTAGAGAGGGAGGGGAGTTGAGGATTTTAGGGTTTTAGGGTTTAAGGGCTCAGGGTTAAGGGTAGAGGGTTAAGGGTTTATGGTTTAAGGGTAGAGGGTGTAGGGTTGAGAGAGAGAGAGAGGGAGAAAGAGAGAGTGGTAGAGAGGGGGAGAGAGAGAGAGGGAGAAAGAGAGAGTGGGAGAGAGGGAGAGAGGGAGAGAGAGGGAGATATGTAGATAGAGAGGGAGGGAGAGAGGGGGAGAGTGGGAGAAAGAGAGAGTGTGAGAGAGTGGGAGAGAGGGAGAGTGGGAGGGAGAGGGAGAGTGGGAGAGAGCGGGAGAGGGGGAGAAAGTGGGAGAGAGGGGGAGAGAGGGAGGGAGAGGGAGAGTGGGCGAAAGAGAGAGTGGGAGTGATTGGAAAATGAGAAAGACCTAAGAGAGGGAGAGGGGGTAGGAGGGAGAGATTTGAGACAGATAGAGGGAGTTGGAGAGAGAGGGTAGAGGGTTAAGAATTAAGGGTTTAAGGGTTAAGGGTTTTTTTGGGTCTCAAAAATATAGGTTTCAAGTCCTAAGAGGATGCCAATCTCTATGATCAGACTTGCAACATTTTTGAACCATTGAACAGAGTTAACCTATTAGGTTGATGACTCTTTACCCTTCAGGCTCTGTTATACCTAGGTGGGTTGACCTTACTAATGAATAAAATTTTAAATATATGTTACCCTTAACTAATGAAATATACTTATGATGAAAATGGAAAGTAAATTAGACGTAATGGCTAATCTAGTATAAATTATATAAGAAATATCAAGGTATATAAATATGTCCAGTTAACAAATGTAAGGTTTTGAGAACATATTTGATAAAACTAGATAATGAAATGGGTGAGACCAATGCCTTATTGGGTAAAAAGAGTCAAATGAAGATCTAGAATGAATGAATTATATTGGCTATAACCCAAACTATTTGGCACACTAATATTGGTTTATAACTTGTATAAAAGTGTAGGAAAGTGGTTGAAAAACTATACTTACTTATCCAGCTAACAAAACTAGGTTACTTATAATTTATCAAAGGGATTTTAGTCTTTACTTGAAAGAACCAATTAAATAAATTATGCAAGAACAAATATTACTGTGATTATCTAGAAGGATTTTAATTCCTTTGAGGAAACCAATTTCTCACATCACACAAATACAACAAATGTGTGTTGATAAATTGAATATATACTTGATATACCAATATAAATAATAAAAATCACTAAAATGGAGACAACCAGATAATTGAATAACTTCAAAAAATAATTTATACCAAGATAATGCCACAAAATCAAAGATCTTTCATTGACTTCTTCAAAATGCTGCTTGCAACATAGTCTTTCAGAATATAAACATTATGGAAATTTTTCTGCTATCCATTCATTATTCGTATTCTACTACTATTTTCTCCTATCTATATCTTATATTTTCCTTTTTTCTTGGTCTCTCATGTATAAACAAGATGCAACAAGCTTCAGACCATTTAAAACATTTCAAAATGCCTTTTCATAAAGTTTGATAAACATAACTAAAACATGAATTAAAGGGATAATTAAACACATCTACCCGCTTGGTTAATCTCCATAGAATTATCTATGGTCATCAAAGACCCATTCAAGATCCTTCCTCTTCATCATGCACATAATAAATCTTCTTCATATTCCAATTATTTTTCTTGCCACTTATTAGCCACTTGGCCATTTGAATTCCTGTGTAGCTGCAAAGTTTGTAAGGTGATTTTTCCAACTGTTATCTAGGATATTTCTAACATCCACCACAAAATTTATATATCCACTATCTAGCATGACAATCCCATCGAGTAAAGTATGGAAATTGATGAGATTGATCTCCCCCTTATCATGTATATGTGCCAAGAATTTAGGAATTATTTGATCAAACTTTTCTCTCCATTCATTCATACCCTTTAACTAACTACCATCTTTGAGGATTGATGAGCTGAAGATGTATTTGATGGAGTCAAATGTACTCATCAAATTCTTTCATTTTCATTTAAATCCAAAAATCCATAACTTCATTGGTGTGGATAAAATTATCATCTTCCATGAATCTTAGAGAGGCCACTACCCTCTCATCTTCTTGGATTTCATCGGCTCCTTCCTTTGAAATCATGATCTTAGGATCATGAGGCTTTTGAATTCTTTGTTTTTTCATTACATCATTTATTTTAGCCAAAGCTAGGACTGCTCCTTCTTCTTCATCATCACTTGAGTCATATTCAACCAATGGCTTAATCTTCTATCATTTAGCCTATTATTTGTGAGTAGGAGATGGAGGGGATGGATGTGTAGGTGACAGGAGTGGTTCATATGATGTGGATGCTTCATGTGGTGGTTGGTGATGTGTGGGAAGTGGGATCAACCCCTCATCTTGGGCCACTTCATACAAGTCATCAAACTTATTAAGGATCATCAAATTCTCATAGTATCATGAAATCTATGCTATCTTCTAAGGACTCCAAATATTCATCATTCATTCACCATGTAAATGTGAACAAAGACAAAGTTTAAAGGGAGGATATGGAATTACAGTCCAGACTAACTTTACATAGTCACCTACTAGTAGAAAATGACCAAAAGTGTGGACAAGGAAAGTATACACACAACAATAAACTTCATAGCCAAAGACAACATACTAAGTCTACCAAAGTCAACTAAAGGAAAATAGAACAACAAAATATCTTAAAGTAAAGTTTTTTTTTCTTAAATTAATGGGAGAAGAATCATGCAACATGGGAAGAAATCCAGAAATGCACCAATTCAATGTATTTCTATTAAAATTTCTACAACATGCCTTTACAAAAACTCAATTCTCTTAAAATGAGAGGAGGAGAGCCCTATATATAGTTTCCAAAAATAAAAATGAGTGGCCAAGATTCAATTCTATTATGTGGCCAAGATTCACTTTACACTAGGGTTTCACCTGCCCCCAAATATTTTACATTTTTAAAACACCTTTTGTCTTTCCCTATTTTTTCATCTAGTGACAACACTGTAGCAATTTCATCTTTTGTTGTTTTCCCTTTGTTGTAGCTAATATTTTAGGAACTCTTCATCAATGATAGGGTTTCCCTCATGTCTCTTCAAAGCTGCATACTTCACAAAGATCAAGATCATTGGTTGAAGCTTTTCCGCCTCCATGATATCCAATCGTAGCACCTAGTAGCTCCATTCTTGGGAGTTGTTAATGAGCTTCTTCCAGTTGTCATCATATTTGGCAGTATTACTTCTGAAAAGCTTAGACTGGGTGAAGGCTCCAGTAGTAAAACTCATGAAATCTATGGACACTTGAGCCGACATCTCATCTTCCATGTTCTTTAAGAAGTGGGGCTTTATGCTCTCCGGATTAATTTTAACAATTGGCAGCTCATACCCCGTCATTAGCCTGAGGTACCGAGCGCAATCTTCCCTGGCCTCCTTGGCTCATTCGATATATGGAACTACCCATTTTAGGATCTACTCCATCAAAATCTCATTTCCATACATCCACTAATGAGTGGTCATCATCCCTGAGGGAAAGGTCCTTCTCCCAAACCTTGCTTGGCAACGCGAGTATGGCCTTAATTTTTTAGTAGGCTACTATGTACTTCCTTAAGAAATCCTTGCAGACTTGCCTTGTACCCTCAAGAGTTCTCTATACTTCCAAGAACTTATTTGCGGTTCGGACAACCAAAGTGATGCCTGTCGGAACCAGTTTTATGTAGACTTATCCAAGTTCCTTCTCTTTTCCAATTTATTGATCTGATCTTGAGAAAAAAGCTAAGGTGGGGCCAATGACGTAGTGGGTTGCTCATCTGGGGACGACCACTGCTGGATATAGGTCGTTAGATTGGCCACCTGTGCTTTGAGTTCTTCCTTTGAAACCCTATCCTATTGGATAAGGTGCACCACTATGCCAACCGATTCCTAGAGGTGGTCAACCTTCTACTCTCTCATGGCCACCCCCAAGTCGATAGTGGAGATGTTATAAGTCACTCCTTGTTCTCCAACTACTGGTGTTGCTATTTGTATTACCCTGGATCCAAAGGCTTCTATGGTTACTTTGGATCTGATCTTTGGCCTTTTCTCTTTGTTGGCGCTTATCTGTCCTCTAACTAGTATGGTTTCTAGCCTTGCCTTGGGATCCTTTAGGGTGGGAGTACTTTTCTTAAGTTGTTTCCCTAGCCAATCGAGCATTTGGAGCTCTCCCATGGGTGATTCACCTTGGTCCTTATTTCCCTCTACCTCAAGTTCAATGACTCTGATGAAAAGGGCCTCCTTCTCAGTTCCTACATCCTCTTTCTCCTCGTCAAATTACTGTATGAGGATCATACGCTTGGTAGGAGACTTGGTCAATTGTTTTTCAAAGGGATATTCTCTTTCAACATCCTTCTCCTCTTTATCTTGGTCGTGTTCATGTTCCTCGGGCCTATCCTCCCACTCATTCACATGGGGGGATTTCTCTACATACTCCGGAGTTCGACCCTATCTTTCAGCTGGAGACCCACTAGCCTCAATCTCTAGAGCAGTGACTTATTCTACAATAGTAAGTTAGTCTTTAGCTTCTTTATCCTCAATTTCCTTAAATTTATTTTTCCGTTCGCCATCAATCTCTGGATCATGTGTTTCTTGGATTAATTTAGTGTCTATCTCCTCACTTCTTTTGCTGGAAGATTCATATTCCACCTCGTTGATCTCTAGACGCTCAAAAATTGGATGCTCATGATATTCAAATTCTTCATCCTCGGGCCCCTTTACAGCCTCTGGTTGTTGTCGCTCAAGCTTGTTGGATATATGCATTGTCGCCTCCATTCTTGGTCGTTTGGTTGGGAGAGGGAGAGCTAGAGTTTTAGCCATAGCCTGGGCTATTGCAGCTTGCACTATTGGACTAATGAGCATCCCTCAAAGCTCAGATGGCATGTTTTGCATGTATTTTATGAAGGATTCTAGGAGACTGAGGGTAGGCATAGTAGCAATGGAAGTGGACAAAAGAGAAGGATACATAGAAGAAGAGGAGACCGGAAAGGTCATGGTGGAGGATGAATCCATCGATATGACCTGCATGATTGGAGAAGTTGAGGCAAGGTGGACAAAGATGTCCATTACAGGCGAGGAGGAAGCAAAAATTGCAAGAAAAGTATGTGGGATAGTGGTAATAGCAGCAAAAATTGTAGTAGAGGGAGACCTTGATGGATTAGACTCTTCCTCTCTACCCTCGAGGAGTGGATCTTTAGGTATGACTAACATCTCAACAACCTTGGTTGTTTTCTTTTGCTTCTTGGAAGGCTTGCCCTCTAAAGCCTTTTGAGCATAAACCTTAAGGTTAGGTCCTTCCTTACTAGCTTCCTTTCTCTTTTTGGTTTTGATAGATGGTGGGGATTTGGAGGTTTCTGTAGTTTTCACAGTGGAAACCCCACCATTAGAGCCACTTGGCTCACTTTTGAGTCGCTTTAATGTTAAGGCTACTCCCTATTGTTTCAGTCGTGCCACTTGTTGTTTGATCCATGCCTTTGTTTAGAGCTCCATAGGCTTGGTGATTATGTCAAGGTTATCAACCTCTTCCTCATCCCAATAGATCATAGGCAGTGGCAGGTTGGCAATGACACTATATCTCAGATCAATCACCGTTCTTTCATCTTCTTCAAGTTGGTCTGAAATCGGGCACAAGTTCACTCTTCACATGTAGAGGGCATTCATGCACATGTAGCTCTACAACCACACCTCAAGATAATCCTTGTAGTTGGCCCCCTCAACTTTGTGGAGTTGGGAATACTTGGGTCCCAATGCTTTTCTAATATGACCATAAGGGTCCATTCACGACCGAGCTATATATTGCCAAAAGTGATACTCGACTGGCTCTTTTTCTGAATTCCCTGCACATTGGGAGGTATGGGTCTTATACATCCCTTGGCTGGGCCGATAGGGTAAGGTGCCCATGCCATATGTTTGTTGCTTAGAATATTATGAATGTGGTGCAGCTGGCAGGTCAGCTCTAATAGTATGATTTGGTCATTAGGGTACTGAGGTAGCTTGTTCGGCCTTTCCATGAATCCTTGGGCACGAATGTATGTGAACTTGGAGAATTGTATGTATAAGAAGGCATACTTCTTGAGGAGGGATCTGGCACTGTGGGATACTCTTCTTTGAAAATCCCCTCCAAGTATCTAGATGATGTAGGCAATGAAGGCATCATTCACCCTACAGTAATCCCTCTTGAAGTTTTTGTATTGAAACTGAGGGTATCTTTCATAAGGCTTGAGATCCCTCCCTAGCACCGTATTGGGAATCACGTTGAGTCCATGATAATTCTATTAGTTGGCAAGATAATAAACTAGGTAGGACGTCATGTAGAATTGAGAGTTCTTCTTCACTTTGATAAATTTCTCATGGAAGCAATTACTGATTATTTCTCCACAGTCAAAGGCAATGCCACCATGGAGAATTTTCTCCATAAAGTAAAACATCCATTCCTAGAAGAAGGCTGCAGTAGGAAGACCCATTACTCTACCTAGTAGGGTTATGAGGTCGTAGTAATCCTCAAATAAATCACTGTGGAAGAGCTCTTGTGGGACCTTTCCAACACTGGCCCGCTTATCCTTCAACTAGTATTGATTGATCAATTTTTTGCACCTCATAGGATCTTGTTCCCATAATGCCTTGCATTCCTCCATAGTTGGTGGCTCCATGGTCTCAGAGGCGGGGATGTGGAAAGTTGTAGCTATCCCAAGAGGGGACATGCTTGCAAGAGTGTTTCCATCTCTATCCACTATGGTTCTGGTATGGGGTTGATACGCTTCCTGACATGCCATTAATAGCTCAGGGGCCACCAAAGCTGGTGGGAAGCTTGCATCCTTAGCGAGTCTTCTGCTCTTGATTAGTTTTTCATTTTCTAATTCAGGGTTTACCTTGACCCTCCATGTGAATTCATCAATATCGACATGCCTGATATTGGTATCTATGACATCTCTCCAAAGAGTGGTGATTCTATAGTGCAATGACACCCCCTAGAATTTGAACTTCATATGATCCTTGTCCTCCTTGCCTCGAGGTGCTTTGGCAGTTCCCTTTTCCTTAGTGGCACCGAAGGTTTCTACACTAGATTCCATAAATCCTACACAAAGAGATGTGAATTAGTAACATTAAACATGGAAAGTGGCCTCAGACAACTCCCTACAAATTAAAATTAGCTTCACAATCACCATTCACACTTGATGAGCATCTATCACTTGATAAAATATCACAAGGAAGAAAAACAAGTAGTTTGGGTTCCTAGGGCTAGAAATCTCTTGGCATAATGTTGTTTAGAAGGGAAAATGAGGCATGGAACTCCCAATGACTTTTCCAGACATGGATTTGATCAATGAAGGGTTGGTGTGAAAGAAGACCAAATTTTAGGTAGTGGGTCAAAGTCCGATTTCAATTTGGAGGTCATCTGAGCTCTCATTTAGGTGTTCGGGTCTCAACTATAGGAAGGTCGTTTAGAATGGCACAGGGTTCTGGAGTTTGGATTTCCATTACTGAGAAGCTATCATGGGAAAGTTGTGAAAAGCAAAAAAATGCAGGTGGCAATCCAAAGACAGAAGTCCAGAGGGTAATCCCTGGAGACCAATTCAAGAGTTGGGAAAGCCCAATGGCGAACCAAGGGTCAGGACCCAAAGGCCGAAAAGATGGCCAGGTTTGGCTATTTGGAGTGGCAAAACCTGAATAGAATCTCGAAGAAAAAATTATGGAGTCCAGGTTCTGAAGGGTGTTTGGAAATTATGATCTTCATTTAGACCCATTACTCGATGAATAGGAGACCGGGGTCTAGGAGTCAGAAAGACGTTTGGGGATAGCCGTTCGAGACAGAGAGGGCGACATAGAATCCTGGATAGGGAATTCCAGAGGTTGAGGTCTGGTGACACTTTGGACATTTGGCTTTTGTGTAGGTTTGTGATGGAATTTGTAGAGTTGGGGTCTAGGTTTTGGGAAGAAAAACAGAGTGTGTCATCGAAAACGGAAAAATGAACATAGAAATCTAGAGGTGGAAATCCAAACACTGGAGTCCGAGGTGAGGTTGGTCATTTTATTTTTTGGTAAGTTTGAGATGGACGCCACGCGCACGAGGTCCAACATCCAAAAGGACATTCAAGGAAGACCGTTTTGGATGGTGAAGGCACAATGAAAACTTGAGAGGGGAAGTCTGGAGCCCGAGACCCGAGACAAGTTCGGTTGCAACAGTATTTTCGAAGTCCAAATTTTAGGAACAACCGCGGAAAAGTCCAGGCCCAAGGGAGACAGTCGCCTATTTTGAAGAACAACAACGGAAAGGTCAAGTAATGGTACTACTATACTAGGTTTTTGAGTTTACATTATTCCTTTCTTGATTTTGACATTTAAATTCCTTAAAAAATGGAAAGTAGGGGCGGCAAAAAACCTACCCTCAATTCTCAGAGAAGCTTGATGTCATATTTCATGAAGAACAACAAAGTAGGATTTAGGCACTAAGGTGGAAGATGTCGGGGCATCGCCGAGCTTTCAAAATTTCACTGTCATGTGAAAATGACAGGCGAAAACATGTTTATATAGCCCCGCATTTAATTAATATCCTAATTAAATTCTCGTACGATGGCAGATGGGGTAGGTGAATTCAAATTTTCAGAGCGGTAACAAGTGATCTAGAGCCCGGTGGCTAGAAATATGTCAACCCGCTGTCAGTTTGGAATCTTCTTGGTGTTAAGTCGAAACGGCGGGAAAGAACCCGGGGTTCGAGGTCTAGGGAGATAGAAGCTAATGGCCATTTGGAATGGCGAAGTCCAAGAGGAAACCCGGGAAGGGAATCCTAGAAGGTCAACCCTGGTAGGTCAGAAAGACATCAGATGTCGGCCATCAGCAACGACGAAGATGGAATAGAAACCCAAAGGGGGAAACCTGAGGGTCCAGGCCCGAGAGGGGTTGTTGACATTAGAGAGGTTGACAGATAAGGGAAATCTGAAAAGGCTTAAGATCTTAACATTGTCAAGGTGGGCCAAGTTTGGTCAACTTAAAATATGACTTTTGAGAATATGTTGACCCTTTAGGACACAAAAATGGGCATGCAAAATGAGGTGAAGCAAAAAGGACCCGACAAGCAAAAGAGGGAAGAGAGGGTTCTCGTTTTGAACGGTGTGTGTGTGCAACATGAAGAAAAATTCTCCAACTTCATCATTGGTATCCACCTTTTTTTGGTCTGCATTACATCAGCAAAATACACCAGATTTATTATAACATCCTCCTCAGGGTAAAACTCATGTGAGATGGCCCTCTTTGTCAACAAGGTTATTCTGATCATGTTGATATGACCCTCTGGGTCACACACTCTCTTTTCCAGATTTGAGGGGATAGTTAACCCTCATAAATCTCTATAGCTCCTCTAGAATGTCAGACCCGATAGCCAACTCTTCAAATATAGTCAAATCAGGAAATAATGTACCTTTCTTTTGATTTCTCATCAAATCATGCTCAATCTAAAGAATTTTCCACATAAAATCTAGAAAACATACCCTTGTAGGTGAAAACTTAGGCAAAATATGTGGTGCTTGGTTGCATACATATACTCTGATAATTGTGTGTTGAGGCATAAAAAACTAGTCAACATAGTTATGGGTATAACCTTGGTCTGGCCTATACTATATAGGCCTCATCACTTTCATCAATGATTCAGGAAATCTTGGCATTGGGTAACCAAGGGAAGCTATCAGTCTAACAACAAAATCATCTTGAAACACTATGAAATCACACTCTGCACATTTGCTATCCTAGATGTAACACCAATTTTACATAGGGAGTCAGATAACTCCATTTGCTTGTGTACACAATTTAATTTTTATAGTCCACTTCATTTCATTCTAAAACAGGATTAAGTGACACAATAAAGAATATTTCCTAAAAGTAATGGGGGCCTTAGCTTCCCGAACTTGCAGCAAGCCCTCATGTATTTGTTCCTCAATTAAAGATACAAAATAAAACTATATATTTGTTTCATAATGTTGAATTATCATGGCCATTATCATCAATCCCATTGATATATGTTCCTCTACATCTATCCCCGAGACTTAATATAATGCATAATAAGTTTTATGAAATAAACTTGAAATTTTGAGACTTGGAAAGGTTCCATTTTAGAGGAAAGGATGGATATTTTTATGTTATCACCACCTCTCTTCATCTGTAGGGGAAGCTCATCACTTCATTATGTTCTTCTCAACCTCTTATACTCCTACTCTAGGTTAACTAAATTCACCTCTGTTACAACTTGTTTATTCAACTTGAAACACTTTATAATGGCATCTCTTGTGACATAAACTAAGCACTGACCATTTTGAAGCCTAACAGTTTTGGTTGGGGCATGATAACTATGGGAAAGGGCTTTAATTAGCTCAATTTCAATGAAAACATTGGGGACAACCGATTTAGCCAAATCTGGGGTAAACGGGTTTGATACCAGAACCTTATCATTCCTATTTCAATAAAAGTACCAACAAAGGTTCCAACCCGACTGAGGTATAATAGGGTATCTAAAACCTTGTGCTAAGTCTCTAAACACCTTTTTAAGTCCTTTTTCTACTGAACCAGGAAACAAGGAAAGCAATGGGGATTACAACGAGGGTTTACTAGTTTTGGTTTCATCACTTTTAACTCCTACTTCAGCCTTCTTTGGTGCCATTTTATGAAATTCATAGAGAATAATGAGAAAAGCTTACCCAAGGATATAAGTACTCACTTTGAGGAATTCCTTTAACTCTCACAATTTGATCTCATCTGCAACTTGGTTTCAGCTATTATGAGTGGAAATCTCAACTATTTTCATGTATTTCAATACCAAGATACATTTACTCTTGTCTCATAAATTCGCACAATTCAAATCTTTGTGTCGAGCTGAATTTTATGTTTTGATGTTTACTGATGTTATTGGTGTGTTTTAAATGACCGAATGACTTAGTTATCTCACTAGCTTGTGTCCCTTTCTTCTCCCCTACAATAATAAAACTTGTCATTGGTACCTTTCTTTAATATACCGCTCTACCGCAGGCTGTGTCTTGACCCTTGAGGTATAGCAGTATAGTTTGGAAGGTGTGGTATATGGTAGAATCTCCTCTCACCCTCCTATCGTGAGATGCTTGGTGATGAACTACAATAGAGAGGTATAGTAAGTGTTATGAGGGGTGCCTAATGTGATATCGGTATCGCGGTAAAGGGTAAAATGACATTGTGAATGGAGATAATGTGATTTATTATGAAAATAAGAGTAGGAATTTTAGATTTTAATTGAAAAAATACTTAGAATTTTTATGATAATTTCGGTTTCAACACATTTAAAGGGTTAAGGGTCAAGGATAGAGGAGAGAGAGACCTTAGAGAGAGAGGGGGTATGAGGAAGAGCATCAACCCTTATCACGGTAAAGGGTAAAATAACATTGTGAATAGTGATAATGTGATTTATTGTGAAAATAAGAGTAGTAATTTCAGAATTTAATTGAAAAAAAACTTAGAATTTTTATGAAAATTTTGGTTTCAACGGGTTTAAAGGGTTAAGGATAGAGGGGAGAGGGGAGAGAGATAGGAGTGAGTGAGAGAGAGAGAGATACTTGAGAAAGAGAGAGAGGGTAGGAGTCTCAACCCTCAACACTAATCCCTCAACCCCTATACCCTTAACCCTTAACCCTTAAACCCTATTCCCTCATCCCCTACACCATCTTAATCCCCCAACCCTCAACCCTAAAAAATTAAACCCTAATCCCTCAACCCCTATAACCCTCTTAATCCCTCAACCCTCAACCCTCAACCCTTAAACCCTAATCCCTCAACCCCTATACCCTCTTCATCTCTCAACTCTCAATCCTCAACCCTCAAACCACAACCCTTAAACCCTAATCCCTCAACCCTTATATCCTCTTAAACTTGAAACCCTTAAACCCTAGGTCCCTCAACCCCTATACCCTCTTAATCCCTCAATCCTCAACCATCAACCCTTAAACCATAATCCCTCAACCCGTATACCCTCCTAATTTCTCAACCCTTAAACCCTAATCCATCAACCCCTATACCCTCTTAATCCCTCAATCCTCAACCCTCAAACATTAAACCCTAATCCCTCAACCCCTATACCCTCTTAATCCATCAACCCTCAGCATTCAAACCTTAAACCTCAATCCCTAAACCCTTAAACCCTATAACCTCTTAACCTCTTAATCCCTCAACCCTCAAACCTTAAACCCTAATCCCTCAACCCCTATACCCTCTTAATCCATCAACCCCTAAACCCTAATCCCTCAGTACCTATACCTTCTTAATCAATCAACACTCAACCCTAGACCCTTAAACCCTAATCGCTCAACCCCTATATGCTCCTAATCCCTCAACCCTCAACCCTCAACCCTTAAACCCTAATCCCTCAACCCCTATATCCTCTTAAACTCAAAGCCCTTAAATCCTAATCCCTCAAACCCTATACCATCTTAATCCCTCAACCCTCAACCCTTAAACCCTAAATCCTCAACCCATATACCCTCTTAATTCCTCAACCATCAACCCTCAACACCTATACCTTCTTAATCCCTCAACCCTCAACCCTTAAAACCTAATCCCTCAACACTTAAACCTTAAAACCTAATCCCTCAACCCTTAAACCCTCAACCCTTAAACCCTAAACCATCAACCCCTAAACCCTCTTAATCCATCAACCCTCAACCTCTCAAACCTTAAACCCTAATCCCTCAACCCCTATACCCTCTTAATCCCTCAACCCTTAAATCATAATCGTTCAACCCCTATACCCTATTAATCCTTCAACCCTCAACCCTCAAACCTTAAACCCTAATCCCTCAACCCCTATACCCTCTTAATCCCTCAACCCTTAAACCCTAATCCCTCAATACCTATACCTACTTAATCCCTCAACCCTCAAACCTTAAACCTAATCCCTCAACACCTATACCCTCTTAATCCCTCAACCCTCAACCCTAAAACCTAAAACCTAAAACCTAAAACCCTAACCCTTCAACCCCTATACCCTCATAATCCCTCAACCCTTAAACCCTAATCCCTTAACCCCTATATCCTCTTAATCCCTCAACCCTCAACCCTCAAACCTTAAACCCTAATCCCTCAACCCCTATACTCTCTTAATCCCTCAACCCTTAAACCCAAACCCCACAACCCATATACCTTCTGAATCCCTCAACCCTCAACCCCCAACCCTCAACCCCCAACCCTCAACCCTCAACCCTCAACCCTCAAACCTTAAACCCTAATCCCTCAACCCCTATATCCTCATAATCCCTCAACCCTCAATCCCTACACCCTCTTAATCCCTCAACCCTCTTAATCAATCAACCCTCAACCCTCAAACCTTAAACACTAATCCCTCAACCCCTATACACTCTTAATCCATCAACCCTTAAACCCTAATACCTCAATGCCTATACCCTCTTAATCCCTCAACCCTTTACCCTCGAACCCTAAACCCTAATCCCTCAACCCCTATGCCCTCTTAATCCCTCAACCCTTAAACCCTAATCCCTCAACCCTCAACCCTCAACCCTTAACCCTTAAACCCTAATCCCTCAACCCCTATACCCTCTTAATCCCTCAAACTTCAACTGTCAAACCATAAACCCTAATCCCTCAACCCCTATACCCTCAACCCTCAACCCTTAAACCCTATTCCCTCAACCCCTATACCCTCTGAATCCCTCAACCCTCAAACCTCAAACCATAATCCTTCAACCCCTATACCCTCCTAATCCCTCAACCATCAACCATCAACCCTTAAAACCTAATCCCTCAACCCTCAACCCTTAAACCGTAATCCCTCCACACCTATACGCCCTTAATCCCTCAAGCCTTAAGCCCTAATCCATCAACCCCCAGCCCTTAAACCCTAATCCCTCAACTTGTATTCCCTCTTAATCCTTCAACCCTTAAACCCTAATCCTTTAACCCATATAGCCTCGTAATCCCTCAACCATTAAACCCTAATACCTCTACTGCTATACTCTCTTAACCCCTCAATCGTCAACCCTCAACCCTTAAACCCTCATACCTCAACCCCTATTGCCCCTTAATCCCTCAACACCTATATTTTATTAATCCCTCAACCTTGAATCATCAACCCTTAAACCCTAATCCCTCAACCCTCAACCCTCAACCCTTAAATCTAATCCCTTAATCCCTATACCCTCTTAATCCCTCAACCCTCAACCCTTAAAAGCTAATTCCTCAACCCCTATATCCTCTTAAACTCGAAAACCTTAAACCCTTTACCCTCTACCCTCGATCCTCTACCCTCTATCCTCTACCCTCAAATATAATCCGTCAGCCCATATACCCTCTAAATCCCTCAACCCTCAACCCTTAAACCCTAATCCCTCAACCCCTATACCTTCTTAATCCCTTAACCCTCAAGCCGAAACCCTTAAAACCTAATCCCTCAACCCTCAACCTTCAAACCCTAATCCCTCAACCCCTATACCCTCTTAATCCCTAAAATCTATACCCTCAACCCTAAAACCCTAATCCCTCAACCCCTATACCGTCTTAATCTCACAACCCTCAACACCTATACCTTCTTAGTTCCTCACCCCTCAACCCTTAAACCCTAATCCGTCAACCCCTATACCCTCTTAATTTCTCAACCCTCAACCCTCACCCCTCAACCCTTAAACCCTAATCGCTCAACCCTCAACCATCAAATCTTAAACTCTAATCACTCAACCCTTGTACCCTCTTAATCCCTCAACTCTCAACCCTCAACCCCTATATCTTCTTAAACCCAAAACCCTTAAACCCTCTACTCTCTACCCTCAATCATCTACCCTCTATCCTCTACCCTCAACTCTAATCCCTCAACCCCTATACCCTCTAAATCCCTCAACCGTCAATCTTGAACCCTTAAACCCTAATCCCTTAACCCCTATACCCTCTTAATCCCTCAACCCTCAATATGAAACCCTTAAACCCTAATCCCTCAAACCTCAACCCTCATCCCTTAAAACCTAATCCCTCAACCCTTATACCCTCTTAATCCCTCAACCCTCAAACCTCAACACTTAAACCCTAATCTCTCAACACCTATACCTTCTTAGTCCCTCAACCCTCAACTTTCAACCATTAAACCCTAATCCCTCAACCCTCAACCCTCAACCCTTAATCCTTTATCCCTCAACCCCTATAACATATTAATCCATCAAACCTCAACCCTCAAATGTTAAACCCTAATCCATCAACCCCTATACCATATTAATCCCTCAACCCTCAACCCTCAAATATTAAACCCTAATCCCTCAACACTGATACCCTCTTAATCCCTCAACCCTCAAACCCTCTACCCTCTAACCTATACCCTATAAAACCTTAAAATTTCAACCCTAAAACGTCAACCCTTAAACCCTCTATTCTCTACACTCAATCCTCTACCCTCTACCCTCAACGCTAATCCCTCAAACCTCAACCCTTAAACCCTAATCCCTCAACCCCTATAACCCTCTTAATCTTGTAACCCTCAACCCTCAACCCTTTAATCGTAATCCCTCAACACCTATACCGTCTTAATCCCTCAACCCTCAACCCTTAAAAATTATTACCTCAACCCCTATACCCTCTTAATCCCTCAAACCTAAACCCTTAAACCTTAAACCCTATTCCATTAATCCCTATACCCTCTTAATCCCTCAACCCTTAAACCATAATCCCTCAACCCTTATACCCTCTTATCCCTCAACCCTTAAACCCTAATCCCTCAATCCCTATACCCTCTTAATCCCTCAACCCTTAAACCCTAATCCCTCAACCCTTATACCATCTTAATCCCTCAACCCTCAACCCTCAACCCTCAACCCTCAACCCTTACACCTTAATCCCTCAACCCCTATACCATCTTAATCCCTCAACCCTCAACCCTTAAACCCTAATCCCTCAACCCCTATATCCTCTTAATCCCTCAAACCTTAAACGCTATTCCATCAACCCCTATACCCTCTACCCTATTTATTGGACCCTCAACCCTGATCCTCTAACCCTATACCATCAATCCTCTACGCTCAACCTTAAACTCTCAACCCTCAAACCCTCAACACTCTACCCTCTACCCTATAAACCCTTAAACACTCAACCCTAAACCCTAAATCCTCAACCCTTAAACCCTATACCCTCTACCCTCTACTCTCAACCCTAATCCCCCAACCGCTAAAATCTTAAACCCTCTTAGTAAACTCTCTACCCTAATCCCTCAACCCCCTTGAACCTTAATCCCTCAACCCTTAAACCCTAATCCTTCAACCCCTATACCCTCTATGCTATACATTGGACCCTCAACCCTAATCCCCCAACCCTATACCCTCATTCCTTTACCCTCAAACCTAAACCCTCAACACTTAAACCCTCAACCCTCTACCATTTGCATATAAACCCTTAAATAGTCAACCCTAAATCCTAAACCCTCAACCATTAAACCCTAAACCCTTAAAACCTCTACCCTCTACCCTCAATCGTCTACCCTCTACCCTCAACCCTTAAACCCACTTAGTAAACTCTCTACCCTAATCCCTCAACCCCTATACCCTCTACCATATACATTGGACTCTCAACCCTAATCCCCCCAACCCTATATGCTTAATCATCCACCCTCAACCTTAAACCCTCAACCCTCACCTCTTAAACTCTCTACCCTATACCCTCTACCCTATACAATAAACACCCAACCCTCAATTCTCAACCCTCAATCCTCAACCCTCAAACCCTAAACCCTCAACCTCGATACCCTCTACCCTATACATTAGACTCTTAACCCCAATCCTTCAACCATATGTACCCTCAACCCTAATCCCGGAATCCTATACCCTCAACCCTATAGGTCGTCAACCTTATATATCTATTCTAAACCCTTTACCCTATACATTGGACCCTCAACCCTCATATATCTATGTTACTCCATTTTTTTCTCTCCTCTCTATCCATCTATCCATCCCTCTCTAACCTAATCCATCAACCCTAAACCCTCAACCCTCAACCCTTAAACCCTCTACCCTCAACCCTCTACCCTCTACCCAATACCCAATACCCTCTACCCTAAACCCTAATATCTCAACCCTAATTCCCCAACCCTTACACCCTTAAATCCAAGAAAAATCTCTACACCTAATCCCTCAACCCCTATAACCTCTACCTTATACATTGGACCTTCAACCCTAATCCCTCAATCCTATACCCTATACCCTCAATCCTCTACCCTCAACCTTAAACCCTCAACCCTTAACGTTCAACCCTTAAACCCTCTACCCTCTACCCTCTACCCTCTACCCTCTACATTAAACCCTCAACCCTCAATTCTCAACCCTCAATCCTTAAACCCTAAACCCTCTACCCCTATACCCTCTACCCTTTACATTGGACCCTCAACCTAATCCTTCAACCATATACCCTCAAACCTATACCCTAAACCAAAAACCCTTAAACCTTCTACCCTATACCCTCTACCTAATACCCTCTACCATTGACCCTAATCCCTAAACCCTCAACCCTTAAACCCTAATACCCTAGAAGCCATCAACCCAATTGGTCCTCCACCCTAATCCCTCAACCATATACCCTCAACCCCTATCACTTTCTCTCTATCTATGCATCTCACCTCTCCCACCCTCCCTCTCTCCTACCCTCTCTAATTGTCTCTATCCACCCTCTCCCTCTTTCTATGTACCTCTCATTTAATCAATCCCTACCATCCTCTCTCACTCCCTCTATCCATATGTCTCTATGTCCCTCCCACTCTCTCCCACTCCCTCTCTCTTCCTCTCTCTCATGTATCTCCCTCCCATCGCCTCTCTCTCTCAGGTCTCTCTCTCTCCCCTCTCTCTATCTATCCCTCCCACCCTACCTAGATAAGTCCTTCTCACTCCACCCCCTCTTTCTCTACCTCTATCAGGTCACTCCATCCCACACCCTCTCCCTCTCTGAGGTCTCTCAATCACACTCCCTCTCATTACCTATCTCTCAAGTCTCTCCCTCTCACCCCCTTCACACTCTCAAGTCTCTCCCTTTGGCACCCTACCTACATAAATATCTCTTTCTCTTTGCCCCTCTCTCTCTCAATTATCTCTCTCCCACAGCCGCCCCTCTCTCTCCCTCCCTCTATACTTCCCAACCTACCTAGCTAAGTCCCTCTCAATGTGACCCCTTCTCTCCCACTCCCTCTCTCTTAAACTCTCACTTCCACCCCCTCTCCCTCTATCCAGAATCTCTCTATCTCTATTAAAATTCTCCCTCCCTCTAAAGACATACGTAAATACATACATACTTACATACATACAAGAATAATACATATTTACATACAATATTACATCCATACAAGCATACATACATACATACATGTGTAGATACAATCTTACATACATATAGGTATACATACAATATACATGCATTGATACATATAGGCATACATACATACATACAAGCATGCATACATGCATACATAGATGATATACAAGCATACATTTACATACAAATATACAAATATATCAACATGCATTCAAATATATAACACGCTCACGTTATGTCTTGGTTGACATGTTTCTCGTAGAAGAAAAAAACCATGTCAAAACTGAGATATAATGTGAGCGCGTTATATCTTTCTTTGGGAATCCCCAAGCCTTAGGATTGGTATTTTCCTTGGAATACCAACCCAAAGTCTTGGAGGGCATTCCCAATGACCAAAGACATGTTTTTGCAAATTATACAATATTTCACATAATCGAGTTCATGCTCACCATTAGGATTGCACGTGGTTCAATATCAAACAAATCGAACATTTGGGTAATGTTACATTCTCTCTTAGCTATCCAACGATGTAATTTTTTTCACTTTCTAACAATGTTAAGCATTTCATCCATACTTTATTTTGTTTGTATGTCTCTTTTTTAGAAAAAAGTAATGTTTGGTGTTTTTTTCATTATAAATTAACCGCTCATCGAAATTTCAAATAAATTAGATTTTTAGAAAGTAGACTCCATTCTTCAATTTTTTTTTGTAAAAAAGAATGAATTATTTTCCAAAATTTGTAGGTGTAGCATGGCCGAAATTCTATTTTTCAGGAAGTGTCTACTTCAAAAATTAGTAAAAAATCAAATATTCATTAAAAATTTATCAAAAAATTCAAGCATCAACCAAATCATATTAGCTAACTTCTGACCGTAGTGATTTTAAAAATACTAGAAAAAGTACACCATGTTAGAGTCGTACAAGAGTTCCTATGTTATGTTTTTCTGAAAAAAAACACCAATTTATGTATGTACCTCATTTGAACCCCTTAATCTCAACCATTTTAAAAATAAATTAGTAGTTTAAGAAAGTATACTCAGAGCACTTCAATCTTTGTTTTTGTTCCATCTCAGAATTTTGAGTGTAACTATCCTCAATTTCACATCCAAGGTCAGTATTTCCTGATTTCAAGAAAAAAGTGTCCACTTAAGTCCCCTTTTTGGGAACCATCTTTGTGCACTTACCCTATAGTTTCATTAAATAATCAATAACTCTTTCCCTACTAGGAAGATGAAGAACCAATATTATAACTAACTACTCTCTACTAATCAAACCTCTTATGTTTAAGACTATATTGTAGCTCTTCCTATTAATAGAGTTAAACATTAAATGCATTAGTTTAGAAAACTTGACATACACAAATAATTTCACTTACCATAATATCATGATCCATCATAATCATTCTCTACTTGTCATCAACAAACTTAGGGGAAAGTGTAGGATATGGATTTCTTACCTGGACTAATGTGGCAAGCATGAAGAAGCAATTTAGAGTAAAGATGAATGTTAATACAATAAATTCACAATGCTTTATAGTACTGTGCCATAATTATGTAAGAGGCATAGAAGGTCCAATACTACTACAAAAATGGTCATCACTAATGATCCAAAAAGAAAGATCGAGACTAAAAATAAGAACAAGGTTATCTAACCAAAAAAAAAAAACTTACACATATATTGTTGCCAATACAAGGGCAGACAACTGAGAGGGGGCAAGGGGAGGGGGTGAATCAGTTGTCATAGGATTTCAAACTTATTAAATTTGTTAACCCTTATTCTTAGATTTGATTAATAACCATGAAATCATAAATCAACAACACATTAGAAATACACATAACACGAAGATTTTTGCATGGAAACCCTATCAGGGGAAAACCACGGTGGAGGATAATCCACAAGTTTATAATCTATTAAAATTATAAGAGGAATAAATGGGAACACACATGCATTTAGGAACACTACCTAGAGCTCACTGCTCAGATACAAGGGAAGACTCACTGTCTTACCAACAAAATCACATTAAATCCATCTGAAGAAATTCAACTGAGAAAGTAGCATCTGCTAATACCTAATTACAGTTCCAATTAAGCACATGAAAAATTCTTCACTTTTTTTCACTCTTCTTCATACTTTGCTCTGCCTTCAAATTATCTGATCTTTATTTTCACATAGCACTCACATACTTCACAGCATACGCACATAAAATGAGATAAATAATTGCTCATATATATCCACAACAAGTAATTACATTCCTTCATGTTGGCTTGAAAAAAATAATAGAATCAATGCAAACTGTCAGCCCAAAAAAAAAGATTATTAATGTTAATCAACCAAGGTCAGCCACAACATAGTAGAGACCCAAAAAAAATTCCTAAAATAAAAAATACCTTCAAATATTTTTCATCGAAGATCCACAACATGCTATAATCACCCTATCGGTCATGAACATGAAAAAAATGAACACGTAAGAGAAAATCATGGATCGTGAGAGCAACAATCAATGTGGGTGTGCAACACAGATAGAAAATGATCTAGAAACATCCAAAAACACCACAAAAACATACACAAAAACTTAGATTTCTAGAATCAAATTATCTTCTTCCAGGAACACCAACTTCAATAACAAAATAACTACTAGAACACAAAAAATCATAGCTTGCTCAAATCTTCATGCACACCTCCAAATTTTTTTATGGATAAACTAGATAGGCTTGAAAACAAACCCTTTAATCTAAAACTTCTCACCATCAATGTGCTGAACTTTCCATCATACTAATCTTCACTGCTTCACAGACAACTTGCAACTTATTTTATTACAATTTCCTCAATATCCTCGACATATACAGTCTTAAAGACATTAATGCTAATAGTCTTGACATCAATGACAACCACATATCAACAACTCAACCACAACATCCAACAATCACCTCCTTTGACATTGATGGCAACACATGATGTGAAAAAAACAACATCAATGCAATTAACTTCAAAACTTACTCCCCCTTAGGTTCTGACTCTTCTCTCATGACTTCTTCAAGATTTTTTTCACATTATTCTTCTCCCCCTTTGACATCAATTAAAAAGATACAAAAGCTCTGAACCACATACCTGAATATTCTGACTACTCCCCCTGAGTAGCAGCCACCACAACATCAATTTGAATCAATATATGACTCTGAAATGCTCAAACTGATTCAATATTTTGCATCTTACTTATGATTAGGAGGGATAATCACCCCTAACTTCCCTCTAAGATACTCAAAATTATCCTTAGGGAATGGCTTAGTTAAGATGTTTGAAATGTGTTCCTTAGTAGGCACATACTCTAGTCTGACTTCCTTATAACTCACTTTGTCTCTCAAAAAGTGGTATTTGATAGATATATGATTGGTCTTTGAATGCGACACTAGATTCTTAGAACTATTAATTGCACTTGAATTATCATAGAATATAGCAATAGGTTCATCATACACAACTCTGATATCTTTCAACATCTACTTCATCCATAATAATTAAGTACAATTGTTAGCAACAACAATGTACTATCCCTCTATAGTAGACAAAGAAATGGCATTATGCTTTTAACTTAACCATGAAATAAGCTTCTTTCCCAAGAAAAATGCCCCACCACTGGTACTTTTCTTATCATTCACATCTCCTTCTCAATCAACATCAGTAAAGGAACTTAAAGTAAGATCGTCATCTTTAGGATACCACAGGCCAAAATCAACTATTGCCTTCAAGTATTTGAAAATTCTTTTTATAGAAGTCATATGAGATTCCTTAGGTTCAGATTGATATCTTGCAACAATACATACAAAATTCATGATATCAGGTCTAGTTTGATTCAAATAAAGCAATCCACCAATCATTGATATGTATCTAGTCTGATTTTCCTTCGGATAATCATCATCTATTGTCAACTTACATCTGATCACCATGGGTGTACCGACTTAATTTGAATCTTCCATACCAAAATTCTTTCGCAATTATTTCACATATTTGGACTGAGATATAAAGATCCCTTTATCTAATTGAGTAATTTGCAATCCCAAAAATAATTTTATCTCTCCAATCATTGACATCTTAAACTCATTTCAAGCATCTCATTAGCAAACTTCATGCTCAAACCATCATATCCTCCAAAAATGATATCATCAACAAATAATTCCATAGAGAAATATTTATCATCATCAATCATCAAATACAAATTACTATTAGTAGTACCTTTGTTAAATCCAATCTTCAACAAATAATTGTCCAATCTAGCATACCAAGCTCTAGGAGCTTGCTTGATTCCATACAATGATTTCTTTAATCGATACACCATATCTCCCTAATCAGTCAATTGAAATCCATCAAATTGCTTAATTTACACTTCTTCTTCCAATTCACCATTTAGAAATGCTGAATTGACATCCATTTGATAAACCTTGTAGTTTTTGTAAGCAACATAAGCAAGAAACAATATCACAACTTCAATTCTAGCAACAAGAGAAAAAGTCTCTTCAAATTCAATTCCTTCCATCTGAGAATATCCTCTGCATACAAGTCTTGATTTTTTTCTGATAACTTCACCTTGCTCATTCAATTTGTTTCTAAAGAACCATCTAGTTCTAATTACATTTTTATCCTTAGGTCTAGGAACGAGAGTCCATGTATTATTCTTCTCAATTTCATGCAATTCTTATTTCATTGCTTCAATCCAATGTTCATCTTTACATGCTTCATTTACATTACTTGGATCAATCTTTGATATCGAACAATATTCTTCTGCAATTCTTCTCCTAGTTTGGACACCTTTGTTCTTATCACCTATAAACTAATTTTCTGAATGATTTAATCTCACATACCTTGGAGTCTTAGGTTATTCTTGAATTTCAGGCTCTTATGATCTCTCTTCTACACTTCCACTAGTTTCTCCTTCTTCTTGATCTTCTTGATTTACTGTAATGATTTGAACTTGATTTGAGGTTTGACTTTTTTTTGTACTGTCATTCTGATCATGAGAATCATATCCACAAGTTGTGGATGGTCTAGCAATGTCTTCATCAACCTTAACATTTGTAATTTCAATCATTTTCTTCAATCTCTTATTGTAGCACTGGTAGGCCTTGCTCTTAGTAGAATAACCAAGAAAGAAATTCCTTCATCATTTCTAGCATCAAACATTCCTATATTTTCATCTTTTATGATGTAGCATTTACTCCCAAAGATTTTGAAATATCTAACAGTAGGCTTATGACCAAACCATAACTCAAAAGGGGTCTTACCAATATCACCTTTGATTTGTACCCCATTGAGGATATACAAATTAGTACTCACAACTTCTCTCCAATAGATATGAGGGACATTTCCTTCCAACATCATAGTTCTAGCAACATATTGAACTGCCATGTTCTTCCTTTCGACAACTCTATTTTTTTGAGGGGTCCACAATGCAGATAATTGTCTCTTTATCCCATATTCTTCACAAAAATAATTAAACTCACTGGAGGTGAATTCACCACCTCTATCTGATCTTAGACACTTAATATTTAGACCAGTCTTTGTCTCAACCATAGCCTTAAAGATCTTGAACTTCTCTAGAGATTTAGATTTCTCCCTTAAGAAAGTGACCCACATCATCCTAGAATAATCACCAATAAACAACATGAAATACCTGTAACCTTGCAAACTTTTGATTCTAGGAAGACCACACAAGTCAATATGCACAAGCTCCAACAATTCATTTGAACAATGTTGTTTGCTCTAAAATGAAATTCTAGTTTTCTTTCCTAACTGACATTCCTTGCATATGGAATCAGTAGGCTTTACCAACTTAGGAAGATCTCTCACTACTTGAGTAGAACTTATATTGATTATAATATCAAAGTTTACATGGCACATTCTCCTATGCTACAAACCAACTTTCATCAACTTGAGCAATCGGACAACTTTTACCAACAACATTCAGGTGAAAAATGTTACCTTTTGTTTTTGTACCTGAAACAATCACATTTCTACAATTTCCCAATATTCTACATTTTCCATCCTTGAATTGAAGATTGTATCCCTTATCAACCATCCATCCAACACTCAAAATATTATGCTTCAAACCTTCAACATAAAGAGCATCATCAGTATTATGCTTACCATCAAAATAAATACATCCTCTGTCACAGATTATACCATCATTGTTATCACCAAATCTTACAACACCACCATCATAATTTTCTAGGCTCAAAAATTTTATTTTATCACCTATCATGTGATGTGAACATCCACTGTCAACTACCCATTCATCCTTTTCTTCAACCCGAGAAGCTAGGGATTTCTCCACATTTATACAACTAGCAGATTCAGTAGACACAAGTTTATTTTCCTTGATAGAAATAAACACAAACTCATCTTCACTTAAATTCCCTTTATTAGATTCATCATCTGTCACACCTTCATCAACAAAATAATAACACTTATTTTGAAATCTAGGCTTGTTATATCTTGGCTTAGGGACTCTTTCTGAACACCTTGATGCAAAATAATCTATCTTATTGTGCAAGAAAAACATTTAGTAAGCAAATTTCCTTTATACTTACCTTCTCCTTTGGCTTCTCTTTTGACAATAAGTGTTTCAAGCTCATTCAATTCTCTTTCTTCTTCTTCAATTTGTCTCATTTCTTCTTCATTCTTGAATACCTTTCTAGAAGAACTTTCACCCATATCATATATTTTCTTGTCTATTCCATAGGTAGTAGCTTTGAATGCATATTCTATCTTAGGAAGGGCATCACTGAATTCACTCAACTTGAAAGTAGTAAGTTTACCAATCAACATATCTCTAGTTACATTTTGCATAGTCCTGAGCTCATCAATAATTGTGGCTTTGAATTTTTACATGCATTTGGCAAAGATCTAAGCACTTTAGCAACAATCTCTAATTCATCCAACTGTCCACCAGCACATCTGATACCACACACAAATTCATTCACTCTTTGCATGAAAGTAGTAATATTCTCATCATTACCCATTTTCAACAGTTCATATTTCCCTTTCAGACTTTATAGCTTAGCAATCTTCACATTAGCATCACCTTCATAATTTAAAGCTTCCAACTTTTTCTAGATCTCATAAGTAGTCTTCAAATCCATAAGATTCGTCATCTCAGAATTAGTCAAAGAAATCAACAATGCTTCCTTAACCTTGAGATTGTATTCAACATCCCTAATCTCAACAGTAGTAGTAGGACGATTTTGAGGAATAACATACGTATTACTTGTAATGTTCTAGTAAGATTCACCAATGCATCTCATATGACACTCCATTTGAGTCTTCCATAGAGAGTAGTTTGTTCCATAAAATCTCAGACTATCCTTCTTATATGTTGTCATCCTAGATCACCTCAAGTTGTTAAACTTCTTCCAAAGAACCTACTCTGATACCAATTGTTCACAACACAAGGGCATAAAACTGAGAGGGGGGGTGAATATGTTGTCAAAAAATTTCAAACTTATTAACTTTGTTAACCCTTATTCTCAGATCTGATTAATAACCATGAAAGAATAAATCAAAAACACATCAGAAATACAAATAACACCAAGATTTTTGTGTGGAAACCCTATTAGGGGAGAAACCATGGTTGAGGTTAATCCACAAGTTTATACTCTATTAAAAGTATAAGAAGAATAAATGGGAATGCACATGCATTCAGGCACACTACCTAGAGCTCACTGTTTAGATACAAGGGAAGAGTGGTCTTACAAAAACATTCATATTAAATCCATTTGAAGAATTTGAACTGAGAAGGTAGCATCTGCTAATGCCTGATTATAGTTCTAGTTAAGAACATGAACACTTCTTCACATTTCTTCACTCTTCTTCATACTCTGCTTTTCCTTCAAATGATTTGATCTTTATTTTCACATTGCACTCACATACTTCACATCATACACACATTAAATGAGATAAACAATCGCTCATATATATCCACAACAAGTAATTACATTGCTTCATGTCGGCTTGAACAAAATAATAGAATGAATGCAAAATTTTGGCCCAAAACAATAAATATTATTAATGTGAATCAACCAAGGTCAGCCACAACATAGTAGAGACCCAAAACAATGTCCTCAAACACAAAAGACCTTCAAATATTTTTCCTCAAAGATCCACAACACGTTATAATCACCCTGTCAGCCATGAACATGAAAAACATGAATACACAAGAGAAAATAATGGATCGTGAGAACAACGATCAATGCGGATGTGAAACACAGATAGAACATGATCTAGAAACATCCAAAAACACCATAGGAATATACACAACTCAGATTACCAAAATCACATTATCTTCTTCCAAGAACACCAACTTCAGTAACAAAATAACTATCGAAACACAAAAACTCATAGCTTGCTCAAATCTTCATGTGCACCTCTAAAAATTTTGGTAGATAAACTAGATAGGCTTGAAATCAAAAACTTTAATCTGCAAATTCTCACCGTCAACGTGCTGAACTCTCCATCATACTAATCTTCACTGCTTCACATACAATTTGCAACTTATTTTATTACAATTTTCTCAATATCCTCAACATTTATAGTCTTAAAGACATTAATTCTAATAGTGTCGACATCAGTGACAACCACATATCAGCAACACAGCCACTACATCAACATATACTAAAACATGATTAAAAATACTATAACTTTCCTTAGTAAAACATGAGAAATGATTACTACCACCAACGTGTTTGGATGTCAAAATGTTCAACATTGAATTCCCATGGTAGAATTTGCATAACTTCTACATAAAACACTTTTAAATCAAAAAAGTGTGTTATTCGTTGTAGAATGGATTTATAGACTTTTTCCTTAAAAAAAAAAAAAATTAAAAAAAAATTCTACATTTAATTGCATATTGAATTTCAATTTCACTTCCAAGTAAAAAAATATTATTTTTTAATTTTGACTATATTAATTTTTATTGGGTGAGTTTGTATTTGAAATGTGTGTAAAAAAAATTAATTTTATTTTATAAAACTTTAAGTTGATATATATTCAAAGGAACCTTATACCAACTATTGACTGAAAAGGTACTTTAATTAAATTGAAGTTGTCAAGTGGAAGTTAAAACAAATTTAAATAATTATCTCTTTGAAGGCCAAGTAGTAGAAATCTACATTTATTTATGTTACCTTATGAACCATTAAGTGGTAATGTAGAAACATAATTTAAATTTCACTAACTTTGTATCTTTCTTGAGTATAAATTTTATAAAACATGTATATGTAATTTTATTTATTGAAGAGCTTTTTTTCAATTCACTCTCATAATTTATTAGAACAAGTTTAAAAGATTACTCATTCGAGAACCAAGTGTTAAAGTAGAAAAAATTTGCATTTATTTATGTTACCTTACACACCATTAAGTGGTAATATAGAAATGTATCTCAACTTTCAAACTCTTGTGTCTTTGTCAACTATAGGTTTTTATTAAAAAAAAGTTATAGGTAAATACTAAAGAACCATTTTTTTCAATTCTCTCATAATTTATTAGACCAAGTTTAAATAATTATTGATTTGAAGGTCAAGTGGAAAGTAGTAGAAATCTACATTTCTTTTTATTACCTAATGGACCAAATTAAGTGGTAATGTAGAAATGTAAATTAAATTTCTCTAACTTTGTGTCTTTGTCAAGTATAGATTCTATAAAACATGTATATGTAATTTTTTGAAGAACCAATTTCTTTCAATTTACTCTCATAATTTATTAGAACACGTTTAAATAATTATTCATTTGAAGTTCAAGTGGCAAGTAGTAAAAATATACATTTCTTTATGTTACCAAATGGACGATAAAGTGGTAATGTAGAAACATAACTTAAATTTCACTAACATCGTGTCTTTGTTAAGTGTAAATTTTATAAAATAAGTACATATAATTTATTGAATAACTATATTTTTTTCAATTTTATCTCATAATTTATTAGAAGAATTTTAAATGATAATTCATTTGAAGACAGAGTGGCAAGTAATATAAATCTGCAATTCTTTATGTTACCTTACATACGATTAAGTGTTAATGTAGAAATGTAACTTAGCTTTCAAACTATTGTGTCTTTGTCAAGTATAGATTTTATAAATTATGTACATATAATTTATTAAAGAACCATTTTTTTCAATTTATCTCATAATTTATTAGAACAAGGTCAAGTGATAAATATTAGAATCTGCATTTCTTTATGTTAATCTTATGGACCATTAAGTGGTAATGTAGAAATATAACTTAAGTTTCAAACTTTTGTAAATTTGTCAAGTACAAAGTTCATAAAATATTCACATGTAATTTATTAAAGAACCTTTATTTTTATATTTATTCTCAAAATATTAAAACAATTTTAAGTAATTATTCATTTGAATGTCAACTTGCAAGTAGTAGAAATTTAAATTTCTTTACGCTACCTTACAAACCATTAAATGATGTAGAAACATAACTTAAATTTTCAAGTATAAATTTTATAAAACATGTACATGTACTTTATTGAAGAACCTATTTTTTCATTTACTCATCATCTATGAAAGTGATCCTCTATTACAAGCTTTTCTTCATTTACTACAGTTGTTTGGATTCAGATGCAATGGCATCCATCTTTGCAATGGACAATCCAGAAATAGAGGAGGCCTTAAGGGAGGTTATTGGAAGAGATTTATTGCAATGGCTTCAAATGCCTTGGATTTGCTTTAGGATGCTAATGCGGTAAGAGAATTGGTGGTTAAATTTGTTCATGACTTTCACTACTCTAAATATTCCTTGAATATGGTGTTTCAAAGCTATGATTTGTTCAAATTGGGTGCATTAATTGGGGGTTTATTCACGAAGTGCTAGATTTCTCACTCTCCAGCTTACATCATGAGTGTGAGGAGTCTTTGAATTTTTCAATTCATGCACACAGAAGTGAGTCGGGGAAGCTTTTTTTAATCAAATTGATGAGAAATTCCAAGCCCTCCTATTTATCTGTCATCACCAATCGCCAGCTAATGGTGATGATGTAGCTGCAAATAATTATGGATACTTAGTTTTCTATGCGGTTATTATATTATGTATCATCGTATCTACTATTTTTTGAATTTTTGGTGTAGCTCACCTTCTGTTTAGGGGTGTAGCCTATTTTTTCTCCTTTGTTGATTGCAAGAATGGCTATGGGCCACCTTTTCGTATAAGGAGTTTGTTCAACTTCTTCTCTTGTTGCAGGGGTTCTTTCTCTTGTGTTTTTTTATTTAACTATTATACTTTTATATAATATATTATTATAGGTGCTAGTCATCTTTTGTCAAAAAAAACTCTTAATTTTTATTAATATAGATTTTCAATCATTAATTAAATCTTATTTTTTAATTTCAAACATTTCTTTTTTTTCTGGTTATCTAATCTTTATGATGGATCATGAAGTTTGATTTGAAACGTTGATGTTACAAAATTGTACAAAATCAAATCTAGATATCATTGATATCAATTATATGTAATTTTATCTCTTCTCTAACTATCTAATCTTGATGATGAATCATGAAATTTTGTTCTGAATCATCAATATTATTAAATTACACACAATCAAAGAAGTTTTAAGAGTGTATAAATGATAGAAAGGACAAGCGGATCTCAGAGGAAAACTATTCATTTTGTGAATAATGGCATGTCCGCAACTATATGAGGAGCACATCTAAACATCCAATCATCTTGCAAGGTCCGAAACGACAAAATGTGACAAAGTGTATCTCAGTAAAATGTATCTTTGTTTGGCTAATTCTTCATGACTTGGGTGACAAGCATCTTGTAAGGTCTGAAATGACAAAATTTGACAAAATGTAGCTTTGTTTGGCTAATTTCCCGTGACTTGGGTTTCAAGCTTGCACACTCCTTCACTTGTAGACTTCAAACATATCAGTATAAAGTCAAATTTTTTTATAAGGTAAAAGAGAAAATTTTAAATCTATGTCTTCAGCTCAAATTTGGTGCTCAAGCTCTCTAAATAGTTTGCAATTTCCAAGTTATTTTGGTCGAAAATTCTAGCCTCTACATTATGTAATGTTTTTGAGTCCATTTTGTGCTCTCTGTGAGTTTTTATTGATTCAATGATAGCCATATAGTGGTATGTATCATGCTTTCTATGAGTTTAATTTGATAGCAATATAGTCATTTGGGAAACACTATCAATAGTTCTACATTTTGGTTCAACTGAGTCTAGATTAACATAACTCTAGAAGGACTTGTTTCATTTCATATTGCTCTAAGTATTGAGATCTGACTAGTAGTTTTTGAGTGTATCTGTAATGGAATTTCTTCCAAGAAATCATTGTGCAGCTTTCAAGTGTAACTGTGGGAAATGCCCTTCTCCAAAGGGTTAGGTAGAGAAAAATTTCCTTATTTCTTCAACATAGATTGCATACCTATTTTCAAATGTCTGAAGGACATAATTGGAGATGACATTTTACAGCCATCAACACAGAGAATTATTTTCCCCTCCAACTTGGTATCAATATTTGTTAGCAATGTGATGGACTTGAACCCAAATTATCAAGATATGCAGAAGATAGAAAATATAGTTATAAAGGAGGTTTTCTTGCAAGAGAATGCATTGGTAACAAGCACTCAAAAATATGAATTTTGGATGGGAGAAGCTTATATTGGAGGTGTCTTTCCTAGACACTATTTGCACAACAAAATGAGCTTCAAAAACATATATACTCGTATAAGGTTAGCACTGGAATTTAACTCTTCAAGTTACCTATACATGGAGCTAAACACATATCAATTTGAGTTGTGTAATGAGATGGTAAGAAAATTCAAAGTCAAATATCATGCAATTTCATTTCTTCTTACTCATCATTATCACCAAGCATCTTTGTTCAGTCATCCAAAGTAGCCACAACAAGGGGATATTCAGACTAAAGAATCAAATGTAGATCCAGGGCCATCAAATGCTCAACCTCTCATGCAAAGGTGTCAACCAATCCTTCCTGACATGAACACCATATCAAACTCTAAAACATCCCCTCCACCTAGTCAGGTTATGTGCAAAGGAGCAAAAGAAGATAGTTGTTCAATTCAAAAGGCATGAAGTATATAGTTAAAATGGTATTTTTTGAAAAGCAATCAGATCATGTGCATTGAAAGTAAAGAAGATAGTTTTTTAATATAGATAGATGAAAGTAAAGAGTTAAAATGTATTGCTCTTTGTAAAAGTCAACTATTTTTGTTATTTTGACAGTTGACATATGTATACTTACCCATAGCTAGCATGCATTTTTTCATCCTATAGGAGGAACCTGTCAACTATAGAAACAGTGGTTGGTCATTATCAAAAGGTATTAGTTGACATTTTGTATCTATTTGCAAAGGAACTGGCAAGAAATATTGTAACCTTTATTATTATATAATATAAATAGTTGGCTGAAAAGCCTTCTATCAAAAAAACTTATATGTAATGATGATGAATTATAAATTTTGATCTGAGATATTACAAAATTACACAATCAAATCCAAAAATTGATAATGTCAATTATGGAAATTTCATGCAAGCCTTTAATGAACTTTGATTGCCTTGTACAATGTCAGGTGTTTTATTTGATGAGCATGAACAAGAGGAGTTAAGTATTGTAGATGATACTGAACACTAAGGAAGGAAACAAACTAAAAGTTTAGTATACCAGCCTAGTCGAGCTCGTAGTCAAATTGCAAGGAACAACCAATTAATTTGCTAAACTTACCCCACACCCATTCAATTCAGGAAAACTCCCCTTGTACTATCTTGCCAATTCACCTTTGTTGGAAATTATTCCCAACTGCCACATTTACAAGCACGTTCTTCTTGTTAGTTGAAAATTGTCTTCTCTCACATGTGGAGTTTTTTGTGGCCAACTCAGATTCATCCCACTTATCCATCATTTATCTCCACAAGGGATTGTTTTTTATTTGTAATTAATTACAAATCCTCACCTTCATATTTTCCTACATTGGCTGCAATTTTGCATTATGTCATAATTAATGTTTTGGCCTTTTCCCTCCTTATTGGGAATCTATAGATTATTTGGGAAGTCTTTGTATTTTTGGTATTATTATGTTTTTTTGTGGGTGTATAAGTAGAGCAGAGAATAGAGAGAGTTGCAAGCTATGAATAGTAGTTCATGAAAATTTGTTTTCAATAGCAGCAGAATAGGGGATAAATGTATATGTCCTTTGTGTTTAAATGAGAAAAATCTCTCCATGTTAATTCAATGTAATCAAAAGGAAGATGATATAATTAATAGAAGTGATAAATTTATTGTGCAGTTATTTAAATTTGTTAATGTAGTTTATTTTCCCTGTTTTATTTCTATAGTTGTTATCTCAAATCTATAGTAGTCATTGTCTCAAATCTATAGTAGTCGTTATTTCAAATATGTAAAATGTTCCTACCTTGTTTTCTCTTCTCTACCTCTTTCCTCATCTAGTATCAGAGCCTGGTTTAAACTCTTTCTCTCTCCTTTTTTTTGGGTCTGCTCATGTTCTTTTGACAACCATTAATGGCTTTCACATCTAGTGTGTCTTTGTCAAGTCTATAAACCACTATTTTTATAGGCAAAAATTATGAGTATTGGTCTTTAACCATGAAAGCCCTATTTTGGTCTCAAGACGTTTGAGATATAGTTGAGAATGGCTATGTGGAACCAACAGAGAAAGTAGCATATAATGCACTCACACAAGATGAAAAGGATTTCTTAAAGAAGCAAAGGAAGAAGGATGGAAAAGCTCTATTCTACATTCATCAAGAAATGCATGAAAGAATAATCCCAAGAGTAGTAGGATCAAAGCAAGAAAAGGAGGCATGGGATACACTACCTATAGCTTATCAAGGTATGGACAAAGTAAAAACTGCCAAATTGCATCTTCTTAGAAGAGAGTTTTAAAATTTGTTAATGAGAGACTTGGATTCGGTAGAATCTTTCTTTCCACATGTTCTTGGTTTGATAAATTAAATTAAGACTCATGGAGAAATCATAGAGGATAGAAAGGTTGTTGAAAAGGTGCTTAGGAACCTCCCTTCAAAATTTGATCCCCTAGTTGTGGCTTTGGAGGAAACCAAATATTTGAGCTAGTATTTACGAGCCTCATGCCTCCTTTATCAATAATGAATATAGACTAATTTATAGGTTAAACATTTCATTGGAAAATGCATTTTCATCTCAATCATCTATAACTCGTGGAAGAGGACAACAAAGATTTAGTCCTAGAGGTAGAGGGAGAAATTCATCTAGAGGTTGATGTAGAAACAACCCTACAAATAGTGTTGGTAGAGGTCAAATTCATAATATTAGAAGTCAAAATCATAATTTCAATCACCCAAGTGGCCAAAGATTTGATAAATCACATGTTCAATGTGATTATAGTAAGAAATTTGGGCATTATTCTAATGAATGCAAGAAAAAATAGTATCAACAACAGAAGCAAGGTCAAAATTAGTCAAGTAACAACACTCAAACAAGCACTATATTCATTTCATGCACTAAATTATTGAAGCAATTTCTACCAACTCCCCCGTTGAATGTAATGTTGCCCAAGAAAGCCCATGTGACATATGGTATTTGGATTCTAGTTGTAGTAATCACATGACTGGTAATGCAGATATGTTTTCTAGTTTAGATCATGAATTAGTTCAAACTGAAGTCACACTTGGCCAAAACAACAAGGTCATAGTTTTGGGTATGTGTAGGATCATGATGGGCCAAAAAGTGGCAATATGATGGGTATGTGGTTGGCGACTTGTTTTTTACCCAAAATTGATGAAATGAAAAGGGATTTTAAAGGAGATTATCAACTTTCCACCAATATAAATTATGCTTTACTTCGAATGTAATAAATAATAATTATTCATTTTCTATTGAATTATGACTAAAGTCCTAATTTTTAGGCTGATTGAAAAACATCTATAGCTTTCAAATGGTATCATATTTTTTGAATCCAAAACATGCGTCACATTCTATGCTTCACATAATATAATATTATAAAATAAAAAATTGAATTTCATGAAGTTTTGACCAAGTTAAGGTGTTTAAACATACAAGTCTTTATATTTTTTAAAAGTTGTCATCAAAAAATTATAATTAATTATTTACTTCGAAAAAAATTATAAAAAAATATGCATCACATTGAGACATGAGTCCTCTACTTATATCTAAAATCTTATAAAAATAATATTATCATTTTAATGTGGTTAGGGTGGTCACATAGACACCTACTTCTTATTTTTTCCCTGAAATTTAAGTACTACTATATTGAAATTTCAAATTTTCACCAAATAGATTTTATCTTTTTGTAAATAAACCTAGTAATTTAGAAACTACATTCAATTTTCTAAAAATTGTATTCTTACATACTTTTGAAATAATATAGATAACTTATTCAAATTTTTATATCAAGTTGCCTAACTCCGATTTTTCTGAATTTTTTGCCACTTAAGGCCCTGTTTTTTCCATGATGATCCTGCACATACTTTTTTGGGCAAAAGAACAATTGATATTCTAACCAAAAAGGGGGAGCGAAAGAACATGCCTGATGTATATTATGTTGTTGGTCTAAAACATAGCTTAATGAGCATTGGTCAATTGGTACAAAATGGATATAGAGTGTATTTGGAAAAAAATTAGTGTGTTCTTTTGTATAGGATCCCAAACAATTTGCTTATTGCCAAAGTGCAAATAACTAGCAACTGCATGTTTTCCTTAAGATTAAGCTTGGTTATGAAATGAACAATAGACAAATAATATAAGTTTTGGAGGACCATTTAAGGTAAAAAATATAGGCATAGTGTTAATTATATATTTAACATGTAATTATATTGTGTAAATTTTTGAAGAAATAGTTAGAAATGGAAATTGGGTGGAAATACTTATTTGAAATTGGAAAAAAAAAATGAAATTTATTGCAAGTGACTATTTTCATGTGGAGTAAATTTTGAAAATTGATGGCAACTTTCAGATTTTTACTTTATCTGCAACTTAACTTTTAAACTAGTGTGTCTTTGTCAAGAATAGATTTTATAGATTATGTACATGTAAGTTATTAAAGAACTACTTTTTCTATTTATCTCATAAAACAAATATATAATATTATTCATTTGAAGGTCTAAGTGACAAATATTAGAATCTGCATTACTTTATGTTAACCTTACAAACCATTAAATGGTAATGTAGAAATATAACTTAAATTTCAAACTTTTGTATCTTTGTCAAGCACATATTTCATAAAATATGCACACATGTAACTTATTAAAGAATCTTTAATTTTAAATTTATTCTCAAAATATTAAAAGAAATTTAAATAATTATTCATTTGAATGTCAACTTGTAAGTAGTAGAAATTTAAATCTCTTTATATTACCTTACAAACCATTAAAACTGATTTTGCATAAACATAATTTAGTATAAATTTTATAAAACATGTACATGTACTTTATTGAAGAACCTATTTTTTCATTTACTCATCATTGGTGAAAGTGATCCTCTATTACAAGGTTTTTTTCATTTACTATATATAGTTTTTGAGAAAGATCTTCTATTACAATCCTAAATAATATAATTAAACATACAAATATATTAATGGTGTCTTAATTTTTATTAATATAAATTTTCAATTATTAATTAAATCATATTTTTTAATATCATACATTTATCTTTTCTTTGGTTATCTAATCTTTATGATGGATCATGAAGTTTGATTGGAAACGTTGATATTACAAAATTGCACAAAATCAAATCCATTAATCAGTGATATCGATTACTTTTCTCTAACTATCTAATCTTGATGATGAATCATAAAGTTTTGTTCCGTTGTCAATATTATAAAATTACACACAATAAAATTCAAAAATCAGTGATATCAATTATATGTAATTTTCTCTTTTCTCTAACTATCTAATCTTAATAATGAATCACAAAATTTGATCCGAATTATTGATATTATAAAATTACACACAATCAAATTTAAAAATCAATAAAATCAATTATATGTAAAGATGATGAATTATAAAGTATAAAATTATATGACATATTATAAAATTACACAATCAAATCCAAAATTTGATAATACAATTGTGGAAATTTCTATGTACAATGTCAGGTGTTTTATTTGACGAGCCGAGGAAAAGAGCACGAACAAGAGAGTTACTGCAGACGATACTGAACAACAGTGAAGGAAACAAAATAAAAGTTCCGTATACAGGCCTAGTCGAGCTCGCAGTCGGACAGCCAGGCATGGCCAATGCATTTGCTCAGCTTACCCCACGCCCATTCAATTCGTGAAAACTCCCCCACGCTCAGCTTACTGCCACTTCACCTTCAAATCTGACGGTGCCTCTGCCCACGGTGCACCGTTGGATTTTTATTGAGACAAGGCCAGGGCTGTGAAGATGCATTCTATTTCTGTTCCCTCGCTTTCAGCATAAATGTGATCGACCAACACCTGCGGCCACCATAATTCACGTAATTGCACCGTCCGATCCGCATCAAATGAAACAAATCAAACTCCACATTAATTGAAGTTTAATCTTATCATCAGTACAGACACGAGCTAGATATCCTCCACGGAGCCTCTGCAGGTCGTAGCCTGGAGAAATAATCCGAAGGAAACGTTGACTGTAATTACAGCAAATATATGCCTATCACGTTATAAAAATTGGGCCAACTTTATTGAATGCTTTTTAAAGTACCGATTTTTGCAGAGGACAACTGGTATTACGAAGTCTTTGAGCCTTCCATTATGGATCACGGACTGATTTTAAAAGAAAAAAATCGCCATAAGAACTGGCATACGGGACGGTGTAGATGTGCTACAACCTCTCTGGAATGAATGTCCACCTTATATTACGTTGCCTGATTATTTGGGCTTTGCAATATCTCTGTACAATTCATGAAGAGTTAAATTTAAAGAGTTGGGCTTTGAAATATCTGTGTGCAATTTATTAAGAGTAAAATTTAAAAAGTTACCTAGAAGAGAAACAACTTGTATAGGGGGTGTGTAGAAAGTACATTCATAATGAGGTGCTTTCGGTGGGTTGATTTGCATCTTGCATGTATATATATCTGGGCTGCACTCTCGAATCATGCAAGGCAGCATGATAATAGGGATGACGAAGCAGGATATGAGAATGTTACGTGCAGCAATGGTACTCTTGTTGAGCTGGTCTGTGGGTGTGGCATCACAGTCGACCAACGGGACGGCTGTTTTTATCTTGGGGGACTCCTTGGTGGACAGTGGGAATAACAATTACGTCGTTACTATTGCCCGGTCAGATTTCCACCCTTATGGCATAGATACTCCCAATCGTCGAGCCACCGGCCGCTTTTCTAATGGAGTGAACATTGCAGATATTATATGTCTGTATTATTCTTTCCCTATAAACTGCAGTATCTGTATTACTCGTAAATTGTTTTCATGTTAACGTTGTAGTCAGGCTCTGCAGTTTTGATTTCTGTGTCGTACTATTGCAGGTGAGATGGCGGGGGTTGAGCCTGTGCTGCCTTATCTGAATCCCAGAATAGGAACACCCAACAACTTACTGCGTGGCGCCAATTTTGCTTCTGCAGGCGTGGGAATTCTAAACGATACGGGAACCCAATTTGTAAGTTAATCTGCTTCATGTTATGAGGAGTCTAGAAGAAGAATTGAACGGTCAAGGATTTATATACAATTTTGCAGCATATCTGATGTTTCAAAGAAATGGAGACTTCCATAGTTTCGTGTATCTTCAATCTTGTATTAGAATTCAGAGATTAAAGATATTAAATTTTTATGATTTTTTTTTTTTGTTGTTGTGTGAGAGTTTTTTTATTAATATTTCGATCAATTTTATGATCTATTATCGGGATGATAAAAAATGGTAAAAAATTTCAGAAAATGAAAAAAAATATGAATTATGAAATATGATCTGAAATATTGATATAAAAACTTTCACACCATTTAATTAAAAAACAACAGTGATAATTTAAAAGTCATTTTGACGATTGACCATTGTAATCTCTATTATATGTTATAATAAGGCGGTGACAACTTGTGGTTATTAGAATTTTCCCATGAAATCTGTGCATGCAGGGCCCCATTCTGAGGATGCCCTTGCAATTGGAGTATTTCGAAGAATATCAGGATAGAGTGGCTGCAATAATTGGAAGGTCTGCAACAAACCAGTTGGTTGCTAATGGGCTCATGTCCATCACTCTTGGCGGCAACGACTACGTCAACAACTATTACCTTCTTCCCGTCACTGCCAGATCCGTCGAGTTTCCCAACGTAGTAGATTACAATAACTACATCGTTTTCAAATATAAGAAAATCCTAGAGGTGACTTCTTTCTTCTTTCTCTCGTGTGTATTTGGTATTTTTTTAATGATATTTTAAATATATCTATTTAAAAATTGGAACAGATATTAATTTGAGTTATTATGTTTATCAAAAAGTTTTTATTTTTTAATTTAAAATTATTTTATTTAGTCTGATATATAGACATTAAAGACATAAGATTTTTACAGTTTATATTATTAAGTATATTTTTTTTGGATTTAACTGTATGAAATTTGTTTGCATCTATATTTCTCATCACACTCCTGATCCATCATCAAGATGAAGAGATGCAAACAAATTTCACACAGTTAAATTCAGAAAAAACGCTTAATTAATATGAAGACATGTTATATATTAGTTATTTTATAAATATTAAATAGTAATCGTGTAAATGATTGTTGGTATGAATTTTCCACAATCTATGAAAATGGATGTAATCTTTTAAATTAAACTGTGTATGTCTTTCTGCCTATATCATGGATCACACTCAATAATCCATCATGAATATAAAAATTGTGCAAGCTTCTAGTTTAAACTGTGTATGTTTTTTGATAGACATTTCGACATATAAGAGAAAAAATAATAGACTAATTTGAAACGTGAACAAAAAGTCTATACAATTTAAATTAAAAGCTTACGCAATTCTACATAATGAATTGTGGAAAACTCATAATAACTATAAAATATTAAAAAAAGTTGTTAAACACATTCAGACCATTACATTTTATTGCTTACCACCATTACAGATTAATAAATTATGTTATTGTGCAGCGGTTGTATGAGCTGGGAGCGAGAAGAATAATGGTGTCAGCGACGGGTCCTTTGGGTTGCATTCCTTCACAGCGAGCGTTGAGAACGTTGGACGGTCAATGTGATCCCACTCTTCAGAGAGCCGCTGTGCTTTTAAACGCTGGAGTACGGCGTATAATCGATGAACTGAACAGCCAGTATGGCAGCACTGTGTACACTTTCGCTAACTTTTTCGACATTACATTGGACATTGTAAATAATCCTCAAGCATATGGTAATTAACAATAAACCAGCTGAATGTATGCATTCTGGTTTCATCTTGCACCAAAGTTTACTTACGTACCTTTGTTGGTTGTTCCATTGCAGGGTTTGAGACGTCTCAGTACGCTTGCTGTGGGCAAGGGCGATACAATGGCATAGGCTCCTGTACCCCTGTGTCTCCTGTGTGCCCAAACAGGAACGTGTTCGTGTGGTGGGATGACTATCATCCCACGGAAAGAGCCAACAGGATTATACTGAACCACCTCGCCGAGGGTGGATCCACTGATATGTATCCCGTCAACCTCAAAACCATGCTCAACCTGGGTGTCTGATTGTTTCAATTTTTGTATTCAGATTTGTTTAAATGATTGGTTAAAGCGATTACCTTGTTTAAATGATTGAATAAAGCAATTGCTTTGAACAAGGCGATTGCAATTGCCTTGAATAAAGCGATTACGTCTGTATTACAAACTCATCACTAAATAAAGCGATTCCTGTTTGTTCTTATTATTTTCGCTGTACTAATCAATGACTGTTTGTTTGCTCCTATTATGTTTGTATATCAGATTTGTGTAAATATCTGATGGTAATGTTTGTTGGAGGATAACCATCATTTTGCCCAATGAAAAGGGGCATCTGTGTGAGTCAAATATTAGCGGTATACTTTACACTGTATAAAATTCTATATATAAATTCATGGTATTGTGTGGTTTTTCCAGCTGAATTGTTTGCATGTACTGTTCTAGTTACAGTGTGGATTAAAAACCCAGAGTCCCTCTCCATTCCCTTGCTTTTGGAAGGCGTTCTTTGGAAAATAATTGGACGCTTACACGCTATAACAATAACAAATGAAAAATTAAAGTTCATTTATGACAAGCAGCGTTGTTTGTTATATAGTAGTTATGAAATCTAATTAACATAACTTTTTCATATTGATTATTTAGAATTAAAATATCAAATAGTATTTAAAAAATAATTTGAAGTAATAAATGTTAAAAAATTGTTTAATGGTGTTGAAAAATTAGTCGCATTCAAATTAAAGATGGGACTGTTCATTATCAGTAGATCAATGGTAAAGCACCCCAACAACAAATGAAAGGTCCTGGGTTTGACTCTTAGCTAGTCCATGAAAACTATAACATGACATCAGAACCCAAATTAGGATCCCTTGAGTAGTGAAGGAGGAAATGTCAGAAGAGATCTTTTCTGAACATTATGATAGTCAAATTTATGTTCAGTCAAATTCATCATATGCTATGCACACTAGAGATCGAAAACATCAGCCACGGCCCCTCAATTATTTTGTATTCAATATTTTATTGGATTATATGAGCATTTTTTTGGTAAATAATTTGGATCACATTTTGTGATTTATCTTTTTTTTGTTGTTTATTCATTTTGATGATAGATTATAGAATGTGATTCTAAATTTATTGACAAAAAAAACTCAAATAATCTAATATAAGCTTGGTGGACTACACATCTCAAATAGTAGAGGATGCATGCATAGACAACAAGGTCACTTTTTCCCTCAAGCTTTTAACCTTTGCATTGATTTTGGTAACAAGAATAACAAGAATAAAGATCCCTACATTACATACTAAACATTCCAAGGTTCTAAAAGTGTATATAAATCTACTCTTTCTAGTAAAATGCTTTGCAACAATGTTCATTATCTACATTAGATTTGTTCATATTTTATCTAAGGCCTTCATAGCTATGTTCAATAATTCCTTGTCACTACACCTTTAGAAATATTGTTTCTTTGTTGGAATGATGTTTGTGGCAAGTGCTCTCGCTACTCTTGTTATTAATATTCTCACCACCCTCCCTAACAACACATCTTACATATGAAGTCTACAAATAATACATGTACTGTGGACTAATTTTTTGAGTTCTGGAAAAATATATACTATAGGAAAATCTTTTAAGTTTAAAATATCCATAATAGAATATGCACATACATTGTAGGCTACTCTTTCAATTTTCACAAAATAATATGAATCTACTTCTAAAAATGAACCTAGACATAGATCATAGCTTTTGAGTGCATTAATCACTTCACTTTCATCAAATTATAAAGAGATTCATAGAAATAATAAAAAAAAATTGTGTCCTTTAAATTACCCAAGTTCTATTATTTTAATACTACCAAATTTGTTACAAAAGAAACCACCAATAACAAGATCAAAACCTGCTATTATGTCTATTAAATTCTTGATAACATTATTACTTTTCTTTCCAATAAAAAATAATATTAAAAAATATACTTCACCTCCTAACACAATCATACTACGTAAAACAATATTCATTACAAACAACAACAAAAATTGCACCTCTTTATAATCTACCAATACATTTAAATACCCTAAATACGAATACCAAAAAAAAATGGGGCGCCTTCTTCATCCTTTATGAGGCCTAGCAATTCTATACAAATTAGCTTAAAATTTTAAGGTTAGAACTTAATAGTCGTGAAGTTGGTCAATTTGTGCGTGTAGCTCGTAAATAGGCAATAAATAAAAACATAAATACTTATTTAATAAGAAACATCAACCTTTAATTCCGCCTAATCTTTTTCACATGGACGGTCGTCCTCACGGGAGCATTCCAAAAGCTTACCGTGTATTCCAAAGATAATTCGAGAGAATAACTAAATCGTATTGTATTAGGAAGCGAGGTCCTCCCGAAATTAAAAATTCTTAAATTTTTGAGTTATTAAATTGTGGGATGCGTCGGATCCTTTGGGTTGCATTCCTTCATAGCGAGCGTTGAGAACGTTGGCCGGTGAATGTGATCCCTCTCTTCAGAGAGCAGCTGTGTTTTTTAATGCTGCAGTACGGCGTATTGTCGATGAACTGAACAGCCAGTATGGCAGCACTGTGTACACTTTACATTACATTGGACATTGTAAACAATCCTCAAGCATATGGTAATTAACAGTAAACCAGCTGAATGTATGCATTCTGGTTACATCTTGCACCAAAGTTTACTTACGTACCTCTGTTGGGTGTTCCATTGCAGGGTTTGAGACGTCTCAGTACGCTTGTTGTGGGCAAGGGCGATACAATGGCATAGGCTCCTGTACCCCTGTGTCTCCTGTGTGCCCAAACAGGAACGTGTTCGTGTGGTGGGATGACTATCATCCCACGGAAAGAGCGAACAGGGTTATACTGAACCGCCTCGCCGAGGGTGGATCCACTGATATGTATCCCGTCAACCTCAAAACCATGCTCAACCTGGGTGTCTGATTGTTTCAATTTTTGTATTCAGATTTGTTTAAATGATTGAATAAAGCGATTACCGTCTCTATTACAATCTCATCACTAAATAAAGCGATTCCTGTTTGTTCTTATTATGTTCGCTGTACTAATCATGACTGTTTATTTGTTCCTATTATGTTTGTATATCAGATTTGTTTAAATATCTGATGGTAATGTTTGTTGGAGGATAACCATCATTTTGCCCAATTAAAACGGGCGTCTGTGTGAGTCAAATATTAGCGGTATACTTTACACTGTATAAAATTCTATATATAAATTCATGGTATTGTGTGGTTTTTCCAGCTGAATTGTTTGCATGTACTGTTCTAGTTACAGTGTGGATTAAAAACCCAGAGTCCCTCTCCATTCCCTTGCTTTTGGATGGCGTTCTTTGGAAAATAACAAATGAAGAATTAAAGTTCATTTATGACAAGCAGCGTTGTTTGTTATATAGTAGTTATGAAATCTAATTAAATTTTAAAAAGACAATATTACATGAAAGGATTAACTGTTAAAATTTACATAATTTTTCATATATGATTATTTAGAATTAAAATATAATTTAGTATTTGAAGTAATAAATGTTAAAAAACTGTTTAATGGTGTTGAAAAATTAGTCGCATTCAAATTAAAGATGTGACTGTTCATCATCAGTAGATCAATGATAAAGCACCCCAACAACAATTAAAAGGTCCTAGGTTTGACTCTTAGCTAGTCTATGAAAAGTATAACATGATATTAGAACCCAAGTTAGGATCCCTGTGAGTAGTGAAGGAGGAAATGCCAGAAGAGATCTTTTCTGAGCATTATGATAGTCAAATTTATGTTCAGTCATGGAAACTTCTGGCTTGAGATTCAACCCATATCTTTATGATCATCTTCATCATATGCTATGCGCATTGGAGACCGAAAACATCAGCCATGACCCCTCAATTATTCAGTATTCAATATTTTATTGGATTATATGAGCATTTTTTTGGTAAATAATTTAGATCACATTTTGTGATTTATCTTTTTTTTAACACTATCCATTTTGATGATAGATTATAGAATTTGATTCTAAATTTTATGAAAAAAAATACTCAAATAATCTAATATAAAAATATTCAATCTGTAAAACGTTTCAACCTTTAATCATCTTCCAAATCATCAAATAAACCAATTTATACATTGTTAGGTTCAGGAGGGACAAAATAAAAATATATTTTATTTTATGTAAAAAAGTACATTATGATGAAATATTTACATTTTTATTTTATAGATAGAAAAATAGTTAAAATTGTCATAATTATCTGAACTAAAAATCATATTATAAATCTGTTAATTGAAAGATTAATATATTAACATGAACATCATTTGACTAGGTCAGTCCAATTTCTGAAGAACCATATTAAGCCTCAGTCAAATGACCTCCAATTAGTATGCAGTGTGGATTCAAATTGAGAAAATATTTATGAGAATTTTCCTAAGGCACATAAATTTGATGCAAGTCAATATTGATCAGCTTCATGTAATGAATAGTCATTTTAACAAGTCATGGCCAAGTCTTTCAATCAAAATCAAGTCCTTGTGAGTTGGGCCCAAATTCTATATGTTAATAATACTCAACATTAATAATTATTGAGAAAAATATTCTAAGAAAATTATGAGTATTGTAGCATAAAACATATGGTTGTCCTTTAATGTTAAGATAGTGTTAGAGACATGGTAAAATAAGTGATTATTTATTATTATGTTAATAGACATTTCTCTTTGAAAAATCTTAAGCTCTTGTATAATAATAAATGAGAATCGATGGTACAAAATGCATTATAAATGTTGGATGCCCATTGAATAGATCTTAGTTGCTAACATCAAATTACTACAATAGTTACATTAGTTTCTTATCACGTAAGAGTCCATGAAAAGTGTTGCTTCTCCATCTTACACTTCTCCATTCAACAACCACAACACTCTAGAACATCACACCTTTTTCTAATTTAGATTGAATTGAATGATAGTTAACATTTATACACACAAATGTAGTCCAAACTCCAAAAGGGGTGATAAATACAACATGCAAAAGGTAGAGGTAAAAGCATGTGAGAAAGTGGGGTGGAACAATGAGTAAAAAAAATTCCCATTTTAATTATGTAATCTTGCTATTCTAAAATAAGCTTGGTGGACTACACATCTCAAATAGTAGAGGATGCATACATAGATAACAAGGTCACTTTTCCCCTCAAGCTTTCAACCTTTGCAATGATTTTGGTAACAAGAATAACAAGATTAAAGATCCATATATTACTTACTAAATATTCCAAGGCTCTAAAAGTGTATGGATATCTACTCTTTCTAGTAAAATGATTTGCAACAATGTTCATAATCTACATTAGATTTTTTCATATTTTATCTAAGGCCTTCATAGCTATGTTCAATAATTCCTTGTCACTACACCTTTAGAAATATTTTTTCTTTGTTGGAATGATGTTCGTGGCAAGTGCTCTCGCTACTCTTGTCATTAATATTCTCACCACCCTCCCTCACAAAACATCTTACATATGAGGTCTATAAATAATTCATGTAGTGTGGACTAATTTTTTGAGTTATGGAAAAATATATACTATAGGACAATCTTTTAAGTTTAAAATATCCATAATAGAATATGAACATACATTGTAGGCTACTCTTTTAATTTGCTTAAAATAATATGAATCTACTTCTAAAAATGAACCTAGACATAGGTCATAGCTTTTGAGTGCATTAATCACTTCACTTTCATCAAATTATAAAGAGATTCATAAAAATGATAAAAAAAAATGTGTTCTTTAAATTATCTAAGTTCTATTATTTTAATACTAGCGAATTTGTTACAAAAGAAACCACGAATAACAAGATCAAAACCTGCTATTATGTCTATTAAATTCTTTAAAACATTATTACTTTTCCTTGCAATAAAAAAAAATATTAAAAGATATACTTCACCTCCTAACACAATCATACTACATAAAACAATATTCATTACAAACAACAACAAAAAATTGCACCTCTTTATAATCTACCAATAAATTTAAATACCCTAAATACAAATACCTCAAAACAAACGGGGCGCCTTCTTCATCCTTTATGAGGCCTAGCAATTCTATACAAATTAGCTTAAAAATTTAAGGTTAGAATTTAATAGTCGTGAAGTTGGTCAATTTGTGCGTGTAGCTCGTAAATAGGCAATAAATAAAAACATAAATACTTATTTAATAAGAAACATCAACCTTTAATTCCGCCTTATCTTTTTCACATGGACGGTCGTCCTCACGGGAGCATTCCAAAAGCTTACCGTGTATTTCAAAGATAATTCGAGAGAATAACTAAATCGTATTGTATCAGGAAGCGAGCGTTGAGAACGTTGGCCGGTGAATGTGAACCCTCTCTTTCCAGAGAGCCAATGTGCTTTTTAATGCTGCAGTACGGCGTATAGCCGATGAACTGAACAGCCAGTATGGCAGTACTGTGTACACTTTACATTACATTGGACATTGTAAACAATCCTCAAGCATATGGTAATTAACAATAGACCTGAATATATGCATTCTGGTTACATCTTGCACCAAAGTTTACTTACGTACCTCTGTTGGGTGTTCCATTGCAGGGTTTCAGACGTCTCTGCAAGTTTGCTGTGGGCAAAGGCGATACAATTGTTGGTAAATGGTCAGTATTTTTTTCAGTATTTGTGACATGAATTAATTGTCTTTTGTGAATTCGATAACTCTAACAATTATATCGAACATTAACAGATCAATCTTTTGATACAAGACAACTGTAAGACCAAACAACAATGACATAAGCTCCTGTACCCCTGTGTCTCCTGTGTGCCCAAATAGGAACGTGTTCGTGTGGTGGGATGACTATCATCCCACGGAAAGAGCCAACTGGATTATACTGAGCCGCTTCACCGAGGCTGGGTCCACTGATATGTGTCCCGTCAACCTCAGAACCATGCTTAACCTGGGTGTCTGATTGTTTCAATGTTTGTATAAATGTTTGATTAAAGCGATTACCTTGTTTAAATGATTGAATAAAGTGGTTGCTTTGAAGAAGGCGATTGCGATTGCCTTGAATAAAGCGATTACCGTCTGTATTACAAATCTCATCACTGAATAAAGCGATTACCTTGTTTTAATGATTGAATAAAGCGATTGCTGTTTGTTCTTATTATGTTCGCTGTTCTAATCATGACTGTTTGTTTGTTCCTATTATGTTTGTATATCAGATTTGCTTAAATATCTGATGGTAATGTTTGTTGGAGGATAACCATCATTTGCCCAATTAAAAGGGGCGTCTGTATGAGTCAAATATTAGCGGTATAGTTCTAGTTACAGTGTGTATAAAAAACACGGAGTCCCTCTCCATCCCCTTGCTTTTGGAAGGAGTTGTTCTTTGGAAAATGATTGGACGCTTACACGTTATTGTATTTATCTTCAACAATTAATAACAGATGAATAAAAATTCAAATTTTGCAGAAAAATGTAATATTTAGTAGTGGACACCAAGCTAAAGTTAACGTCAAATTCAAATCTTTTGTACACAATAGCCAAACTAGCAACTTTCCCTGATTTGGAGTGGTTTATCTTTCTTTTCTAACCAACATAATGACCATGAGTAAATTTACTGGTATCATCTTTTCAAGAGATCAAGTACATGGGATGAAAAGCATACCAATAGTCCCCAATTAAAACCTCATTAATGACTAAAAAGCTTGACAAAGTCCAACAGGGATCTCTGGTGGTTGATCTAGAAGATACTGAAGATAAAAGCTAGGACACGGAAGCTGGCATTTCCAGAAGAACCCGTTCCAACTTGAAGTGCAAGGCCCCCCTTACTCTGAAAATGGTTCAAACCTTTAAAAAGGGGGTTAAAGATATGCAGGATATGGAGGTGGAGACAAAGACTGTCCTTAGGTCTTTGAAGTAATGACTGGGGTTTCCTGTGTGCTTTCTCTACTGTCCCTTCTTTCCTGACCCTTCTGGTCCTTTTAGTTTGGTTGTTGTTGGTTTTTTCTTAGCCAGCTGTTTTTTTTTTGTGGAACTTTGGTGTTCTTTTTGCTATTTTGTAAACTTTGTGGTTTCGGGTCCCTGTAAAACCCGTTCTACCCTTTTATCAAAAACAACACAATGGTGACTCTCAAGGTCTTCCACATACCAGAGCAATTTGACTATTTTCACTATATTAGATGTGCATTAAACACAAATGATTGTATTAGACCCAAAATTTGGTAATATTATAACCTTGTGTCGATTGTTTCAATTAGTTGTGATGGTCATTGTAAACTACCAAACAAAATAACACGAGCTATGCCAATTCATAGATTTCAAGTTCTAACATTTGGAAGAGTGGCAATAGATATTTGAGACATTGATCATGAAGATTTCTCATTCACTATGATCTTATGCATACAATATTTACTAGCACAATTTTATGAGTTTCACTTACCAATAATATATACATACGCAAGATAGTACAAATATCTTCTTTTCAAATAAGAAAGAAGATCATCTACATACAATACCAACCTCAAATTATTAAAAATTTAAATTAACTTACTTCACCCCCTAACACAATCATACTACATAAAACAATATTTATTATAACAACAACAAAAATAACATCTCTTTATAATCTACCAACAAATTTAAATACCCTAAATACAAATACCTATAAAAAAAGGGGGTGCCCTCTTCATCTTTTATGAGGCCTAACAATTCTATACAAATTAGCTTAAAATTTTAAGGTTAGAATTTAATAGTCGATCAATGTGTGCATGTAGCTCGTAAATATGCAATAAATAAAAACATAAATAATTATTTAATAAAAAGAAGAACATGTGAGGCCCACCTTATCACTACATCAACCTTTAATTTTGCCTTATCTTTTTCACATGGACGGTCGTCCTCACGAGAGCATTCCAAAAGCTTATAGTCTATTCGATAAGCATTTATCGTTTTGTTGCTCTTTTTTTTCCCTAATAATAACATTTCTATCCAAAGAAAATTTGAGAGTGAATATCTAAATCACTTTGTATGAGGAAGTGAGGTCCCAAAAAAAAAAAAAAAAATCTTAAATTTTTGAGTTATTATATTGTATTTGTGGGATGCTTTTCTACTATTATATGTATAATATGTTTTACTATTATTTTTAATCTTATAAATTATTTATTATTATTTTTACATTTCATATATCACATTTCAATCTAATCCATTAACTATCTTTATGGTGACACCTACATTTCAACCTTGTTTCTCATCTTTTAGAGTAGCAATAGTTTAATTAAAGTGTTCATATGTATTCTCATTAATAATGGTAATGGAACTTTCCTCCATCCTTGTGCATTCATCATTGTTTTCCTTTATATCTAAAGTTTTTCGCTATTTAATTTTGTGTGCTCTATCATATAAGAGAAGAATACCTTTGATTTATGGTCTTGGATATGAGCTAATACATTGAGATAAAATATATTTAATGGATTGAATGTATTATAAAAAAAGTATATTCATGAATGATAATTGTAACTTGCAAAAATGAGATTAAACATAATAGAGGCAATGAATTAATACAATAACCACAAAACTGCTATTCAAAACCTAAAACACTCCAAATTGACCAATGGAATGCAAGAAAATGAATGAAATTGGAATTAAAAAACATTAATATTACCTTCACCATGTTGACATGGCTTACTTCCATTGTCTTCCTTTGCTTTTCTTTGCTCTCAGATTTGGTATGCACTTCATTTGCTTCAATCCTAAGTGTGTGCACGATATCAATGATGCAAAACACTAAATTTTTTGGTTAGCCATCAATAAGATGTGAGGGATGATTTTATAGAATTGAATGATTTGAATGAATGATCTAGATTAAGAGGTGGAAGATCAAGATCGAGAGTTGAAGATTGTTGAGAAGAATTGATGAGGGAGATAACTGACTACAACTGGCTACATGGTTTATATTAACTATTTGCATGGAGAATTGATTAATTAGTTAAGGGATTTGATTGCCTCATTAACTCACATTGAGTGGGAGTGAACTGATTTGATTGATCAATGAACTAGAATTGATAATTCATTCGATTGGCAGAGAGTGATTGTTAAGTATCATGTATGGATTTTTATCAATTATTTAAATACAAATATAAATTAGAAGATTTGCATGTTTATGTTAGATGATTACTAAAATTTAAATTTAAATTGGAATTGAAATTGAGATTGAAATTGAAATTGAAATTTAAATGCAAATGAAATAATTTTGAATTCATTATTATGAAATTCGGGGATTGTCATTGTCGATGAGAAATTGAATGCAAGTGAACACAGGAATAGGTGAATGAGAATGAAGGCGAGAAAATTGTTCATGTAGAGTCGTTTTAGCCATTAGACATTAATGAGGATGATGAAATATCACACACCACTCAGTCATTAAAATGTGTTTTCATGATGATTATTATTCGGTATTTTTTTTTAACAAGTTTATCTGAATCATCCAATTTATGTGAAAATGATTATGGTTGTTTTGAATGGAAAGATTGTTTGGTTTTCGAAAGGTTAGTCAAATTGAATATATTAAGTAATTGTGTGGAAAGAAAAATTTAAATCCTTTCGAAAACTAAAATAGTAAATCTTTTATTTTTAGTTGAAATAATAATGCTTTTTATTCTAAATTATGGGAATAAACTTTTAAATTGTGAAAATATAAATATTGAAGAATATCCATATATTGAATTATATGTTTAAAGAAATAGATATTAAATTTAGTATTTAATAAAATTAGAAATGAAATATGTTTAAAAATGGAATTGAAAAGAAAACGATAGTTAAAAAATTGAAAACAATCACCTCACAATAAATTTTGCATGCAATCACAAAAATGAAACTTAGAGTTTGGCCATCTTTGCTAGAGATCAAAACTAAAAAAGGGATCCATTTGATATTAAAAAAAAAAAACTCCACCATTCAAATGGGAAAAGGAGGAAGAGAATCCATTTTTGGGGAGAGTTGGGCAGAAAACAAAGAATTATTTTTATCTTTTTTTGGGAATTCATCTCATTTTTCCATGCACCAAAGGGAGGGGAGAAATTTGTTTTCATTGAACATCATTCTGTTTAGAAATCTGCTCTCTACACACTACAAAAATATTTCTCATACGTGTGGAAGCAAGGAGAGAGGCATGCACATTGGAGAAAGGGAGAGTTTTTATTTGGTTTAACTTTTTTTTTACCCATTCTCCTCATTTCCCCCATGCGCGGCTAGTAGAGAGAGGCTAACACAGTTGAGATTTCATTTTGGGAGGATGTTGATTATCTCATACGCATGTGAGAGGGAGTTATTGAAAAGAACAAAGATCTCTCTCACCTTCTGTGGGTAGAAGGAGTAGGAGAGAGAGGCGCGGCCAAAGGAGGAAAGACATTGATTGAAAACTATCCCATCACACACCAGTAGCAGAAGAGGGAGATGCGTACACAGAAAGGAAGGAGGAAAGTTAGATATAAAATACAAAAAAAACATAAACAGTTTATATTCTAATTTCATGAGATTCTGATATCTCTCCTTGATGTGCCAATAGAAGAAGAGAGGTTTCATGCGTGAGGGGTAGAGGGGAGAAAGGAGTGGGGAGTAAGGAAAGGAGGTGTGCCAGAGATAGGAAGAGTAGTGTATGTTTTGATTGATTTTGGCACTTTACTTACTTGATACACAAGGCAGAACGGAGGCCAAAAGATAGAGGGAATTCACAGCAAGAGAATAGAACAGAGAATTGATAGAGGAAACACCAACAAACCAGAATCAGGAAACACACAACTATAGGAACACCAGGTAGATTCCATAAAAATAATATTCACCAAATTTACAGTCAATTCACATATGGGTTTAATTCTTTCTCTTTTATTCTTGTATTTTAATTTTGAACAAGAAAGAAAATCACAGTTTTTAATTATTTTTAGGAACAAGATCAAACACCAGAATGAAATATTATGGAGAAAAAGAATAACTTGAGAAAAAATTTGTTGAACAATTTGAAGAAAAAACTGTAAAAAAGACAATAGATTTATGTTTTTTTTAGGAAATTTTGATTTAGCAAATTGAAAATATGAAAACATAAAATAGTATGTTTTAGATCTATTTAAATTTACAAATGCTTCAAAAACCAAAACTGTTAGATAGATTTAATTTTCAAAATGAAAAGAAACAAAAAAGATAGTGTTTTGATTTAAATAAAATTGGTGAACGTTTTCTAGAATGATAAGATTAAATAATTTTATGTTAAGATTTATTCTTGAAAGTAAGAATGAAACTTGATAATTCTCTAGAAATGAAACTAAAATTACTATGAAACAGAAGTAATATGAGTTGTTTTTATGATTTTGAAAAGATAACATTTTAAGAGAAATAGGAAAAACATAAAAGAAAAGGAAATAGAATTTTAAATATAATTACTTGAAAATTAAACGAATTAGAAGAGGATTATATTGAATTGTGATTGAATTTCTTGAGTAAATGAACCGAAAGAATGTGTGATCATTTAATTCTTGTTTTATATGTACTTAGTTACATACTTGAGATACACCTTCTTTTAATTAATTTATTTTAATTTAAATATGAACTTAAATGTTATTTGTGATTTAAATCTGTGAAATTACTGCAATAAAATTGTGTTTGCTTAAAAATAAAAGTGCAGTTCATGTGATTGGGAAGGAGAATCTTTATTTTGAATGGAACCATGTATGCTTGATATAGAATGTGCCTGACATGTGTTGGGAAAGATAATTTATTTATGTTGAATGAAACCATGCCTGTTTGATAATTGAATGTACATGTCATGTGTTTAGAAAGTTATCTTCCAGGACAGGTGTCGAATATGGGTTTATAGAGAGCATAGTTTTGATTTTCCAAAACTACTATTATTTGTTGTGCATGAAATTTTACTTGGCCAAGCAACTTAAGGACCATTGAAACAGATGGATTATTTATAACTCTCTATGATATCCTAGTATCGAACTTGCTTGTTTCTTAAATGAATTAGAAAAATGAAAATTCTTGTGGAATTACTAGTTATACTAAGCATGCATCAGATTCCATCCTGCTTGTTGAATTCTTTTTGCTAAGCGATTCGTTTAGGGTCGGGTATTCTTTGAGTGACTAAAGAATTTTGGGGAAGCATATTTTTCAAGGTTGGGCGGAAAAATTGCGTAAACCTTGTTCTCGTCTTCATGTTTGAAGATTAGCAGTTGGATCGAAGATCAAATGAAGATGTCTTCATATATCTATTGTATTTTATTATTGAACGATTATTGTAGAACTTAAGGTGACAAAATGCCTAAGTCTTGAATTGTAAATTTCTTTTACAATGTTTTGTATTATAAATGTCATGAAATATGACACGTGTTTATAAATGTAATTGGATGTATTATGAATCTTATTGTAGACTTTAAGTAGATATTTTTGGAATCTTGTGGATTAAACAATGTTAATGAACTTATTAAAGGAATTATAAGATTAATTTGGATTAAAGACTTTTTCTCTTTACATTTAGTATCAGAGCTACCAGGTTCTACACTGAAACCTATTAGCTCATTACGCAATAATGTGTAAACCTTATTAAAAGATAAAGGTTGAAAAGTTCTTGTGCCAGAACAGCAAGAGAAAATAACTTAAGGAAATAAAAAGGAAGATGTAAGCATTAGTAACTCGTGTAAATTGGGGCTAGTTAAAGATTCGTCCCTGGAATCAGAATTCCTAAACCAACAACTTATGATAAAACCTAGGATTGCGGAAGATTATGCAATCAGGTTATGTAGGAAGGTTAGGAACAATAACCTATACATACATGACTCTAAGAAAAAGAGAATGAGTAGGAGGGTATGTGCAAGATGATGATGGGCCAAAAAGTGGCGATATCTAAGTGATATCATGGCCCATGTGGAAAACAACATTTTTTTACCAAAAATTGATGAAACGAAAAGGGTTTTTAAAGGAGATTCTTAGCTTTCCACCAATATAAATTATTCTTTAATTTGAATTTAATAAATTATTATTATTCATTATCTATTTGAATTATGACTAAAATCCTGATTTATGGGCTGATTGAGAAACATCTATAACTTTCAAGTGGTATCACATTTTTTGAATCTAAAACATGTGTCACATTATATGCTTCACATACTATACGATTAAAAAAAAAAAATTGAATTTCATGATGTTTTCACCAAGTTAAGGTGGTAAGACAAATGAGATTTTATATTTTTTGAAATTTGTAATAAAAATTTCATAATTAATTATTTACATGGAAAAAAATTACAAAAAAATATGCATCACATCAGGACATGAGTCCCCTACTTATATGTAAGATCTTATAAAAAAATATTATCATTTTATTGTGGTTAGGGTGGTCAGACAGACATCTACTTCTTATTTTTTCCTTGAAATTTAAGTACTACTGCATTGAAATTTCAAATTTTCACCAAATAGATTTATTTATTTTTTAAATAAACCTATTAGTTTAGAAACTACATTCAATTTTCTATAGATTCCATTCTTACATATTTTTTAAATAATATAGATAACTTATTCAAATTTTTAAGTCAAGTTGCATAACTTTGATTTTCTGAATTTTATTGCCACTTAAGGGCCTATTTTTTCCATGATGATCCTGCACATACCCAGGAATGAGATAAATTGAATTGTAGCAACCTACAATTTTAAAAGATTTAGGAACTCTTGGATTAGTGTAATCACTACAAATCTATGTATGCAAAGTCAAAATAGATTAGATTGATTCAAAGTAGGATATGAACTAAGGAAGTATCCTCAAGGGTTGGGGAACTCATGACTTACACTCTTGTGTTAAGATAAAGATCTTGTTAGAAAAGAGTTAGTACTAATGAATTGAGAAAAGACCATAACGGTTAGAGGAAATAATCAATGAAGTTATTGAAGTTTTAGGAATCAAACAATTTATGAATGATGGTTCCAAAAGGGAAAAGGAATGCAACATGGCTCTATGTGTCAGTACACTAGAAGTTTTAAGGAAAGCAATACTCTGAGTTGAGAAGTACATTGAAACAAAAGAGTTTTATGAGAATGAATATTCCTCCATTAAAAAGGATATTAGAAAGAAGATGGAATATTATTTGTTTCTGATTATTCATTAGATCTCCTACTAAATGATCCTATATGCTAAATATGTGAGATAAAAAAAAAAGAGCAATGAAAAATCCAACTTTGAGAAAAAATGTGTATTTAAGGTATGCCATGAGGTAAGGGAAAGCAATGAAAATTCAACAAGAAGGAATGACAACCCTTTCCAAAGAAGCAAGTAAATTGCTAGAAGTTCAACGTAAGAAGAACAAAAGTTGTGGAAACAGTAAGGGGGCTTGGGGGGTGGGAGGTAGAGTGGATTGACTCAAGCTAAGTACCCCACCAAGCAAAAACTTGGGTATGACTTCTTTGCAAGTCATAAGGACAATTAAGTCATATATTTTATGACCATAAGGAAAAAGGACAAATGGAAAGGCTAAGAACTATGACCTTTATACCTTATGATTATCTGATCTAAAGATCAAAGGATATTATTATCAATGCCTTAGAAAAGGATAGGCAGATAACTTGATCATGATAAGGAAGATCATTGTCTATGGATTGACAAGGAAAGATCTTAGAGACTCGTGATTGGAAGAAAGTGTCTCTATACTCTTATATACTTAATATAGAGAATTTAAATAACGATGTTATTTCTATGTGAAAAATAAAGTAAGATGTGACAGGGTAAACCCATAATAGTGGTGTACAATTTTTATGAGGAAGGAAATTTGAGAAAATTCTCACGCATTGAAATTTTCATGTTTTAAAGGGTTCGTTCGAACTAGGGGGTTTGCACGAACCCAAAAGATGGGTTCGATCGAACCCCTAGTTTGAGCCAACCCCCTTTTGCATGGTGGGTTCGCTCGAACCCTGTGATGCCATGTTCTCTTATGGGGAATTCAGAAAAAAGGGGGGTTCGAGTGGACCCCCCTTCGAATGAACCCCACTTGACCCTTTCGAGCGAAGGGGGGTTCATTCGAAACGAACCCCCCTTTTTTTCCCTTCTCCCCCTCTTCCACCAAATTTTAGCAGAATTTCGCCCTTCGAAGCTCGGGTTGAGGATGAAAATGGAGGATAATTCACAAACCCAACTGGAAGCTGGTAGTCCTTAGAACGAGCTATCCAACGAATTGAATTTTAATATGTTCTAGTTTTATTATGTTGTGTTTTTTTAGTTTTATTAAACATAGGTTTTTCACCCAAAGTCAAGCTCTCTGTTTTCCACATGTAGAAAAATAGCAGATTATCAAAATAAAAATTTTAAAAATACGTTGAGGTTGGGTATTGATGTCCTTGATCCATTAAAAAAAAAAAATTGAATTTCGATACATACAGAAAAATTTATGTTGTATATAGTCTGCCTATGTCTGAATTGCAATTGGTTTGACTTCGAAACTTGATTAAGGAAAAAATATTGAATAAAAAACTATGAAACCAAATGCGCTATATATCATAGTTAAAAATATAAATTTGAAAAAATTAGAATTTTATCCTTTATACAAAAAAATTTATGTTGTATACGGTGAGCATCACTTTTTAAAAATGTTGTTTTTTGAAAAAAACCAGTTTTCGTAGGAGATGGAAAAAAAAGTACAATCTGATTCCAAAATTTTTGAAAAAAATATTATTAGAATCTACAGACAAAATCTGATGAGACTCTAGTTTTCATCATCTTCAAATTTATCACGGTTTTGCCGCTATAGGTGCCCAAGTATGAAGATTTAGTTAAAAATAATAATTGCAGTGTCCAGTTTGGCCAAAAATTGTAAACCACTATTGTGGGATCACCCAACGTAATGTAAACCACATCAAAATCTATTAATGAGAATGATTAAATCACTTAATCACTACCTTAATCTTGAATGAAACCTTGGGTTAAATGTAACCTAATTGGGATAAGAAGTTCATTCAATAAAGAGAAAGATCTAATGATGAGACTAAAACCTATTAAGATGGGTTGTGTATTAGATTACTTTTTAACACCTATAAGTAGGAATTAAACTTGAATGAGTTGTACATTGGGTCTTGAATATAGCCATATAAAGTGGGGAAATCTATAAACAATCGAACTAGTCAAAAATTAAGGATATTATCCTGAGAATTGGAAGGGAATATTGGGTTAAGATTTTCCCATGTGATTGAATATCTTTGGAGTTAATGAAACTCTATAAGGATAGAAGCATAGGAGGGATTCCTAGTAAGTTAAAGGAAGTCATATTATTGACAAGACTTTACTTTAAGTAGCTCTTATATTAAAAGATGAACACTTTCAAAAGGAAGCATCAATTGTCATGACAGAACATCATAGAATTTTCACTTAGCAAGAAATGCTGAAAATCTTACGGAGAAGATCATAATTGTTACTTGTGTTAAAAATGGATATATTGAAGTTGAAACTCTCCTATAATTAAGAAATCATGGAGTTAAATGTTCATGTTTTTTGATAAGATATGCAATTAAATTTGTTATTATCTAGAGATAAATGTGATAGAAAGAGGATTAATACTCAAAAATTAGTATCAGATTAAATCAAGAAAATTACATTGAGTTAAAAGATGATTTGCATCTTTGAAAATAATCCAAGGACAAAAGAAAATGCATAGTATGGATGTCCTAAGATAAATGGGAACTATCTCCGCAAAACCTATAACCATTTACATGAATATTAATAATGGCGTAAGATCAAAATAGGTTATCACTTAGTCAAAGGATAGACTATTGTTGGATATAAAAAAACCTATGTGTCCAAAATTTGGAAGATTTGAGAATGGAATGAGGAAAATAATGTCAGAGTTAGGGACATTGGAAAGACAAAGGGAATTGTTAGATAAGGATCCACTATCATCTAGAAGAAGATAGAGTAAGAAGCTACACTAAATGTAGCAAGGTAATATCTAGTATGCCAGGAAATGAAGACCAGAAGTCATCATTGGTAGAACACAAGACAAATTGATTTGTCGATGTTAGTAGAATAACATAATGTTCTAGTGGATAGACTCATCAAAGGAATCAACAGTTTTTGGAAACTCGAATTATAGGATTTTGGTTCTAAATAATATAGATTGTGGGTAAGGAGTTGCTTAGTAAACCTAAAAGGTTATTTTAGTTTAGCAAGTAATGATAGGGTTGTGTAAACCAAAATCATACCATGGGACATTCATTTGAATAAATGTGCAATATATTAGTTTAGTCAAATAAGTAAAATGGTGGACTAAATCTTGAATGCTTTGTAAAATTCTAAAATTGAAGTTTGGACCAATATATGGAAAGAAAGGAAACTCTATTAAAGCTGAAAAAGGCTTTGGATGTAATCATAGACTTGATAAAATGTCAAAAAAGGAGTAATAGATCGAAGTGATCAATGAAGCTTAATTAATAACAAAGCTTAAGTGTGGAGAAGTATAAAAATTGACAAGTGTCTAGGAGCAAGGTTATGCTCGAGATAGACAAGTAATCAGGGAAAGTACTTTATGGTAAGGATAGTGAATGTGTAAATGGTGGATGGACTTCATTTATGAGTTGTCTAAAAGTGTAAATACAAAGGAAAAGGATTGGACCCATGATGTAGCATACAATACATTGCCATTTCTCTTCCATTTGGATTATACTAAGGATAAGTTTCATGGACCAATGAATTCTGATCACTAAGTATAGTTATTATTATTATATATTGGATGTATTTATGGCATAAAGCTCTTTGGGAGAGTAAGTATGTGTGAAGCATACGAGATTTCCCTATGTGATAGTAAGGACACTTGAAGCAAGGTCTAGAAAGGACAAGATTACTGATAGGATGAATGTTTTGTAAATCTTACGTGTTTTGGGAAATTATCAAAGTTGGCTCCGAGATTTGTGGGACCCTTTGATGTACTAGAAGTCATGAATCCAATTGCTTATAGACTAGCATTAATAGGGATAGTACTCAGTAAAAGGTCCAGCAGGAGCAGTATACCAAGGATAGTGCTACATGGGGGGATTCTATGATGATTGACTGTCATTTTCCTCCTTTTCTTTCTTAGATTAGTATTTGCTTAATGCATGAGATACTTGATACTCTAGTTTTCGATTCACATGTTTTGAACTTGGATAGCATGGATGCTACTATGAATTGTTTATGCTTATGTTTTTAGAACTATGATGTTAGAATGATTGAGATACTATGTTTTATGATTGAGATACTATTCTTATTGATTGAATAATAAGACATCAAGACGATGTCTATTCCAAGAGGGGAAGGATGTCACATACATAATTTTATCAATTATTTAAATACAAATATAAATCAGGAGATTTGCATGTTTATGTTAGATGATTACTAAAATTTAAATTTAAATTGGAATTGAAATTGAGATTGAAATTAAAATTGAAATTTAAATGCAAATGAAATGATTTTGAATTCATTATTATGAAATTTGGGGATTGTCATTGCTAATGAGAAATTGAGTGCAAGTGAACGAAGGAATAGGTGAATGAGAATGAATGCGAGAACATTGTTCATGTAGAGTCATTTTAGCCATTAGACATTAATGAGGATGATGGAATATCACACACCACTCAGTCATTAAAATGTGTTTTCATGATGATTATTATTCGGTATTTTTTTTTAACAAGTTTATTTGAATGCTCCAATTTATGTGAAAATGATTATGGTTGTTTTGAATGGAAAGATTGTTTGATTTTCGAAAGGTTAGTCAAATTGAATATATTAAGTAATTGTGTGGAAAGAAAAATTTAAATCCTTTTGAAAACTAAAATAGTAAATCTTCTATTTTTAGTTGAAATAATAATTCTTTTTATTCTAAATTATGGGAATAAACTTTTAAATTGTGAAAATATAAATATTGAAGAATATCCATATATTGAATTATATGTTTAAAGAAATAGATATTAAATTTAGTATTTAATGAAATTAGAAATGAAATATGTTTAAAAATGGAATTGAAAAGAAAACGAAAGTTAACAAATTGAAAACAATCACCTCACAATAAATTTTGCATGAAATCACAAAAATGAAACTTAGAGTTTGGCCATCTTTGCTGGATATCAAAACTAAAAAAGGGATCCATCTGATATTAAAAAAAAAAAACTCCACCATTCAAATGGGAAAAGGAGGAAGAGAATCCATTTTTTGGGAGAGTTGGGTAGAAAACAAAGAATTATTTTTATCTTTTTTTGGGAATTCATCTCATTTTTCCATGCGCCAAAGGGAGGGGAGAAATTTGTTTTCATTGAACATTATTTTATTTAGAAATCTTCTCTCCACACACTACAAAAATATTTCCCATACGTGTGGAAGCAAGGAGAGAGGCATGTGCATTGGAGAAAGGGAGAGTTTTTATTTGGCTTAACTTTTTGTTTTACCCATTCTCCTCATTTCCTCCATACGCGGCCAATAGAGAGAGGCTAACATAGTTGAGATTTCATTTTGGGAGGATGTTGATTATCTCATACACATGTGAGAGGGAGTTATTGAAAAGAACAAAGATCTCTCTCACCTTGTGTGGGTAGAAGGAGTAGGAGAGAGAGGTGCGACCAAAGGAGGAAAGACATTGACTGGAATCTGCCCTATCACACACCAGTAGTAGAAGAGAGAGATGCATGCACAAGAAGGAATGAGTAAAGTTAGATATAAAATAAAAAATATATAAAAAAATTATATTCTAATTTCATGAGATTTTGATATCTCTCCCTGATGCACCAGTAGAAGAAGAGAGGTGTCATGCATGAGGGGTAGAGGGGAGAAAGGAGTGGGAAGTAAGGAAAGGAGGTGTGCCAAAGATAGGAAGAGTAGTGTATGTTTTGATTGATTTTGGCACTTTACTTGATACACAAGGGAGAACAGAGGCCAAAAGATAGAGGGAATTCATAGCAAAAGAATAGAATAGAGAATTGATAGAGGAAACACCAACAAACTAGAATTGGGAAACACACAACTATAGGAATACTAGGTAGATTCCATAAAAATAATATTCACCAAATTTACAGTCAATTCAAATCTGGGTTTAATTCTTTCTCTTTTATTCTTGTATTTTAATTTTGAACAGGAAAGAAAATCACTGTTTTTAAGTATTTTTAGGAACAAGATCAAACACCAAAATGAAATATTATGGAGAAAAAGAATAACTTGAGCAAAAAATTGTTGAACAATTTGAAGAAAAAACTATAAAAAAGACAATAGATTTATATTTTTTTTAGCAAATTCTGATTTAGCAAATTGAAAAGATGCAAATAGAGAACAGTATGTTTTAGATCTATTTAAATTTAGAAATGCTTCAAAAACCAAAACTGTTAGATAGATTTAATTTTCAAAATGAAAAGAAATAGAAAAGATAGTGTTTTGATTTAAATAAAATTGCTGAATGTTTTCCAAAATGATAAGATTAAATAATTTTATGTTAAGATTTATGCTTGAAAGTAAGAATGAAACTTGATAATTCTCTAGAAGTGAAACTAAAATTACTACGAAACATAAGTAATATGAGGTGTTTTTATGATTTTGAAAAGATAACATTTTAAGAGAAATAGGAAAAACGAAAAAGAAAAGGAAATAGAATTTTAAATATAATTACTTGAAAATTAAACGAATTAGAAGAGGATTATATTGAAGGGCAGGTGCATGGAAATAGGTAGCAATTTCGTGGAAAACTTACTTTTTCATCCCGAAATAGAAAAAATGTGAATGTGTTATAGTAAAACGCGCTTGCGTTATGGCTTGGTAATGACCGAGCCTAACGTGGGTGTTTTAAAATGTGAGCGGGTTATAATGTGTTGGCATTATGGTTTAAATTTAAAAAAATGCGCACATTTTTTGAAATAAAAAAACATTTCCAGAACGCGAGCACGTTATAACGCACTCGCGTTTTGGTCTACATTGAAAATATTTTCTTCTCTTTTTCTTGTTATCTTTTAGGAAAACTATATACATGAAATAAACATTTAAGTATAAGTTGACATTTATATATGGACATTTACTTTCTTATACTTTAAGTTATATTTCATGTATATACTTCTACGATGTTTGAGAGTGGTCTTAGATCTCTAGGAGTTATAATGCAAATTCTAGTTTTTGGAAGATCTTTAAAATTTCAGACTTAGTCAAATTTCAGTAATCACCATGTCAAATTTTAGTAATCAGGAGGTTAGATTTTAGTAGTCAAAAAGTTCTATCATCTTTCTCTCTCACTCTCTCCTTCTCTCTACTCTTTATCTCTCCACTCCCTCTCTCTCCCTTCCTCCCTCTCTCCCCTCTCTCTTCTAGTTTTTGGAAGATCTCACAAATTTCAAACTTAGTCAAATTTCAATAATCAGGAGGTCAAATTTCAGTAATTAAAAAATTGTATAATTTCTCTCTCTATGTCACTCATTTTTATCCCTTACATTCTAGAACTCTCTCTTGCTATCTCTATCCATTTTTCTGACTCTCTCTCTCCCTTGACTCAAGAAATCTCTCTATCTCTGTCTCTGTCTCCTTTTCCCTCTAATTCTCTCTACCTCACCTATCTCTCCCTCTCCCACCTTCCCTCTCTACTTGTATCTATCTCCCTCCCCCCCTCTCTCTCTCTCTCTACCTACCTACCTCTCCCTCCATCACACCCTACCACTATCTCTATTTCTCTCTAGCTAACCTCTCTCTCACCTCCATCTCTCTCCCTCCATACTTCTCTCTCCCTCTCTTCTTCCCTATCTACTCTCTATCTCCCATCTCTCTTTACCTACTTCTACATCCATCAAACCTTACCACTCTCTCTACACCTCTCCCTCCCTCCCTCATTCCCTCTCTACTTCTCTCTATCTCACCTCTCTCTCTACCTCTCCTTCCATCTCTACTTATCTTTATCTCCTCTCTCCCTCTCTCTACCTACCTCTCCTTCAAACACTCTTTATTTCTCTCTATCTCACACTCTCTCTCCCTCTCTCCCTCCCTCTCTACATATATATATCCCCTCTCCCTCTCTACCTAGCTCTCCATCCATCACAACCTACCACTCTCTCTCCATTACTCTCTATCTAACCTCCCACTCTCTCCATCCATACCTATCCCTCTCCTTCCCTCTCTACTCTCTACCTCCCTAATCCTTCTCTACATACTTCTCCATCCATCACTCCCTAACATTCTCCCTACACCTCTCTATATTGCTTCTCCCCCTCCCTCCCTCATTCCCTCTCTACTCTCTCTCTACCTCTCCTTCCCTCTCTAATTATCTTTATCTCCCCTATCCCTCTCTCTCTCACACTAGATGTCTCCCTCCCTACCTTTTCCCCTATCTACTCTCTATCTCTCCTCTCCCTCCCTCTACCTCTTTCTCTCTCACTCTCTCCTCTTTATCTCACCCTTGTCTCTTTCCTTCTTTGTAACTCTCCACTTCTCTATATGTCACCATTCTCTCTCTACATATCTTTATCTCACCTATCCCTCTTTACCTCCCCTTCCCTCTCTAACCCACCCTCCCTCCTTCCCTCTATCTCTATCTCTCTCTAATTCTCTCTATCTCACCTATCCCTCTCTAGCTGCATATCCCTCCATCACTCCCTACCACACTCTCTCTATTGCTCTCTATCTCACCTCTATCTCACCTCCCTCTCTCCCCCTCCATACCTCTCCCTCTACTTCTCTCTACTCTCTATCTCCCTAATACCTCTCTACCTACCTCTGCATACCTCTCCATCAATCACTCCCCACCACTCTCTCTATACCTCTCTATATCGATTCTCTCCCTCCCTTATTCTCTCTCTACTTATCTCTACCTCTTTGTCTTTCTCTAATTATCTAATTTATCTCCTCTAGCCCTCTCTCTCTCTCGCTACCTTTTCCCCTATCTACTCTCTATCTCTCCTCTCCCTCCCTCTACCTCTCTCTCTCACTCTCTCTCACTCCTCCCTCACCCTCTTTCTCTCTCACTCTCTCCTCTCCATCTCACCATTCTCTCTTTCCCTCTCTATAACTCTCTCCTTCTCTATATGTCACCATTCTCTCTACTTATCTTTATCTCACATATCCCTCTTTACCTCTCCCTTACTCACCTCTCTCGCCAACCCTCCCTCCTTCCCTCTATCTCTATCTCTCTCTACTTCTCTCTATCTCACCTATCCCTCTCTACCTACATATCCCTCTATCACTCTGTACCAAAATATCTGTATTTCTATCTATCTCACCTATCTCTCACCTCCCTATATCTCCCTCCATACCTCTCCCTCCATCTATACTTCCTTATCTACTCTTTATCTCTCATGTATCTCTACCTCTCCTTCCCTCTCTACTTATCATTATCTCCTCTTTCCCTCCAAACCTCTCTCTCTTTCTCCCAATCCCTCCCTCCCCCTATTTATTCCTCCCCCTATGAGGGTTGAGAGTGTAAGGTTTAGTGTTTAAGGTATAGGGTTAAGGTTATAGGGTTAATTGTATAGGGAATAAGGTTTAGGGTTTAGGATATTAGGTATAAAGTTGAGGATATATGGTATAGGGATGATGGGTGAGGGTTTAGGGTTTAAGGTATAGGGTTGAGGGTTGAGGGATAGTGTTTAGGGTTGATGGTATAAGGTTAAGTGTATAGGGTATATGGATTATGGTTTAGGATATTGGGTATATAGTTGAGGGTATTGGGTTGAGGATATTAGGTTTAGGGTTGATGGTTTAGGTTTTAGGATTTATGTACAAGTTTAAGGGTTGAGGGTTGAGGTATAATGTTTAGGGTTAAGGGTATGAGGTTAAGTGTATAGGGTATAGGGATTAGGGTTTAGGTTGTAGGGTTAAGGTTATAAGGTATAGGGTTAAGACTTGAGATTGTAGCGTTTTTTGTTTAAGTATAGGGTTGAGGGATAATGTTTATGGTTTAGGGTATAAGGTTGAGGATGTAGGGTAAAGAGATGAGGCTTGAGGGTTGAGGGATAGTGTTCAAGGTTGAGGGTATAGGGCTAAGTGTATAGGGTATAGGGATTAGGGTTTAGAATAATGGGTATAGGGTATAGGGATTAGGGTTTAGAATAATGGGTATAGGGTTGAGGGTATTGGGTTTTGGATTGAGGTTTAGGGTTTAGGGTTTAGTGTACAAGGTTGAATGCAGGGTTTAGGGTTCAAGTATAGGGTTGGGGGATGATGTTCAAGGCTTAAGGTTGAGCGTATAGGGTATAAGGATGAGGGTTGAATGTGTAGGGTTGAGGTATAGTGTTCAAGGTTGGGGGTGTAGGGTTAAATGTATAGAGTATAGGGATTAGGGATTAGAATATTTAGTATAGAGTTGAGGGTATTGGGTTTAGGGTTGAGGGTTTAAGGTTTAGGGTACAAAGTTTAATGTAGGATTTAGTGTTTAATTATAGGGTTCAGGGTTTAGGGATAATGTTTAGGGTTTAGGGTATAGGGTATAGGGATGAGGATTTAGAGTGTAGGGTTTATGGTTTAAGGTATAGGGTTGAAGGTATAAGGTTACATTTATAGGGTATAGGGATTAGGGTTTAGGATATTAGGTATAGATTTGATGGCATTGGATTGAAGGTTTAAGGTTAATTTTTTAGGGTATAGGGATTAGAATTTAGGGGAGAGAGAGAGACCTGAGAGAGGGTGAAATTGGCAACCTAACTTGCCCTATTTGAAAAAATGGGTCAAAGAAATGGAGTCTCTTGGTGATTTACATCATCGTGAGACCCCATTTCTCAGACCAATTTTTTCAAACAGGCCACTACATTTCAAATTTCACTAAATTGGCAAGCTAGTGGGCGAGAGACCCCATTTCTCAGACACATTTTTTCAAATAGGCCACTACATTTTCAATTTCACTAAACTGGCAAGCTACTAGGCCCACTAGCTTGCCAATTTGGTGAAATTGGCAACCTAACTTGTCCTATTTGAAAAAATGGGTCCAAGAAATGGGGTCTCCTGATGATGTAAATCACCTGGAGACCCCATTTCTTGGACCCATTTTTTTTCAAATAGGCCACTACATTGCCAATTTCATTGAAATGGCAAGCTAGTGGGCCCACTAGCTTGGCAATTCGATGAAATTGGCAACCTAAATCACCAAGAGACCCCATTTCTTGGACCCATTTTTCAAACATGCCGTTGCATTGCCAATTTCATTGAATTAGCAAGCCGATGGGCCAACTAGCTTGGCAATTCAGTGAAATTGGTAACCTAACTTGCCTATTTGAAAAAATGGGTCCAAGAAATAGGGTCTCTCGATGATGTAAATCATCGAGAGACCCCCTGCAGGACCCATTTTTTCAAACAAGCCACTACATTTCAATTCGATGAAATTGGCAAGCTAGTGGGCCCACTAACTTTCGATTTGAGTGAAATTAACGAAAACTAACTTGTCTGTTTGAAAAAATGGTCCGAAGGAAAATAAGTGTCTCTCAGTGATTATCATCAAAACCCATTCTTGGACCCATTTTTTCCAAATAGGCCACTACATTGCCAATTTCCTTTGAATTGGCAAGCCCTAGTCAGGCTAACTAACAATGATTTGTGAGAGTGGCGACCTAACTGTCTGATTGTAAAATGGGTCCAAAATGGGGAGGTTTCAAATGAATTTACATCACCGAGAGAAATGGTTCCAAGAAATGGGGTCTCTCGGTGATGTAAATCACCGAGAGACCCCATTTCTTGGACCCATTTTTTCAAACAGGACAAGTTAGGTTGCCAATTTCACCGAATTGGAAAGCTGGTGGGCCCATTAGCTTGCCAATTTAGTGAAAATTTCATCAATCCTAATCCCTCAACCCTTATACCCTCTTAATCCTTGAACCCTCAACCCTCAACCCTTAAACCCTAATCCCTCAGCCCCTATACCCTCTTAATCCTTGAACCCTCAACCCTCAACCCTTAAACCGTAATCCCTCAACCCTCAACCCTAAACC
>CM021108.1:332244694-332260189 GCA_007115665.2 Sequoiadendron giganteum | reverse complement strand
CCCTCAACCCTTAAACCCTAATCCCTCAACCCCTATACCCTCTTAATCCCTCAACCCTCAACCCTCAACCCTTAAGCCCTAATCCCTCAACCCCTATACCCTCTTAATCCCTCAACCCTCAACCCTCAACCCTTAAACCCTAATCCCTCAATCCCTATACCCTCTTAATCCCTCAACCCTCAACCCTTAAACCCTCAACTCTCAACCCCTATACCCTTTTAATCCCTCAACCCTCAACCCTTAAACCCTAATCCCTCAACCACTATACCCTCTTAATCCCTCAACCCTCATCTCTCAACCCTTAAACCCTAATCCCTCAACCCCTCAACCCTCTTAATCCCTCAACCCTCAACCCTCAACCCTCAACCCTTAACCCTTAAACCCTCAACCCTTAATCCCTCAACCCCTATACCCTCTTAATCCCTCAACCCTCAACCCTCAACCCTTAAACCCTAATCCCTGAACTTGAGAGAGGGAGAGGAGGTAGGAGGGAGAGACTTGAGATTGTAGGGTTTTCCATTTAAGTATAGGGTAAGGAGAGGTAGAGATACATGAGATATAAAGAGTAGATAAGGAAGTATAGATGGATGGATAGGTATGGAGGGAGAGAGAGGGAGGTGAGAGAGAGAAATAAAGAGAGTTTGGTAAGGAGTGATAGAGGGATATGCAGGTAGAGAGGGATAGGTGAGATAGAGAGAAGTAGAGAGAGATAGAGATAGAGGGAAGGAGGGAGGTTGGGCGAGAGAGGGGAGGAAGGGAGAGGTAAAGAGGGATATGTGAGATAAAGATAAGTAGAGAGAGAATGGTGACATATAGAGAAGGAGAGAGTTATAGAGAGGGAAAGCGAGAATGGTGAGATAAAGAAGAGAGAGTGAGATGCAAAGAGGGTGAGGGAGGAGTGAGAGAGGTAGAGGGAGGGAGAGGAGAGATAGAGAGTAGATAGGGGAAAAGGTAGGGAGGGAGACATCTAGTGAGAGAGAGAGGGATAGGGAGATAAAGATAATTAGAGAGGGAAGGAGAGTTAAAGAGAGAGTAGAGAGGGAATGAAGGAGGGAGGGAGAGAAGCAATATAGAGAGGTGTAAAGAGAATGTTAGGGAGTGATGGATGGAGAAGTAGGTAGATAAGGATTAGGTAGGTAGAGAGTAGAGAGGGAAGGAGAGGGAGAGGTATGGATGGAGAGAGTGGGAGGTTAGATAGAGAGTAATGGAGAGAGAGTGGTAGGTTGTGATGGATGGAGAGCTAGGTAGAGAGGGAGAGGGGATATATATGTAGAGAGGGAGGGAGAGAGGGAGGGAGAGAGAGAGAGGTGAGATAGAGAGAAATAAAGAGTGTTTGAAGGAGAGGTAGGTAGAGAGAGGGAGAGAGGAGATAAAGATAAGTAGAGATGGAAGGAGAGGTAGAGAGAGGTGAGATAGAGAGTAGTAGAGGGAGTGAGTGAGGAGAGACTTGAGAGAGGGAGAGGAGGTAGGAGGGAGAGACTTGATATTGTAGGGTTTTCCTTTTAAGTATAGGGTTGAGGGTATAAGGTATAAGGTAGAAGGTTTAAATGGAAAACCCTATAATCTCAAGTCTCTCCCTCCCTACAATCTCACTCAATCCCTCTATCTCTCTCCTCTCTACCCTTAACCCTAAAGGTATAGGGTTAAGGGTAGAGGGGAGATGGTTAAGGTATTGTAGACTTGAGATGGAAAACCCTACAATCTCAAGTCTCTCCCTCCTACCTCCTCTCCCTCTCTCAAGTCTCTCTCTCACTCACTCCCTCTATCTCTCTCCCACTCCCTCCCTCTCTCTCTCTTAAGTCTCTCCCTCCTACTGCCTCTCCCTCTCTTAGGTCTCTCTCTCTCACTCACTCCCTCTATCTCTCTCCCCTCTACCCTCTACCCTTAACCCTTAACCCTTAAAATCTCTACCCTCTACCCTTAAGCCTCCCTCCCTCTATATCTCTCCCACTGCCTCCCTTACTCTCTCTCTCTCTCTCTTTCAACCCTCTTCCTCCTACCCCCTCTCCCTCTCTTAGGTCTCTCTCTCAGTCACTCCCTCTATCTCTCTCCCCTCTACCCTTAAACGTAAACCCTAAAAAATTTATCCTTAAACCTTTAAACCCTTTATCTCTCTCCCACTCCCTCACATTCTCTCTCTCAAGTATCTCTCTCCTACTCTCTCTCCCTCTCTCAAGTCTCTCTCTCTCTCACTCACTCAATTTTTCTATCTCTCTCCCCTCTACCCTTAATCCTCTACCATCTACCCTTTACCCTTAAACTCTTAATTCTCTACCCTCTACCCTTAACCGCAAACCCTAAACACTTAACCCTTAAACCCTTAAACCCTCTATCCTCTATCTCTCTCCCACTCCCTCCCTCTTTCTCTTTCTTTCAAGTCTCTCCCTCCTATCCCCTCTCCCTCTCCCAAGTATATCTCTCTCACTCACTCACTCACTCCTTCTATCTCTCTCCCCTCTACCCTTAACCCTCTACCCTAGCTTTCCAATTTGATGAAATTGGGAACGTAATGGCCTATTTGAAAAAATGGGTCCAAGAAATAGGGTCTCTCGGTGATTTAAATCACCGAGAGATCCCATTTCTTGGACCCATTTTTTCAAATGAGCATGTTAGGTTTGCTAGTTTCACCGAATTGGCAAGCTAGTGGGCCCACTAGCTTTCCAATTCGGTGAAACTAGCAATGTAGTGGTCTGTTTGAAAAAATGGTTCCAATAAATGGGGTCTCTCGATGATTTACACCACCAAATCACCGGAGACCCCATTTTTTCAAACAAGACAAGTTAGGTTGTCAATTTCACCAAATTGGCAAGTTAGAAGGCCCACTAGCTTGCCAATTTAGTGAAATTGGAAATGTAGTGGCCTGTTTGAAAAAATGGGTCCAAGAAATGGGGTCTCTCAGTGATGTAAATCACCGGGAGACCCCATTTCTTCAAATAGGAAAGTTAGGTTGTCAATTTCACTGAATTGCCAAGCTAGTGAGCCCACTGGCTTGCTAATTCAGTGAAATTGGCAATGTAGTGGCCTATTTGAAAAAATGGGGTCTGTAAATCACCGGGAGACCCCATTTCTTTGGCCCATTTCTTCAAATAGGAAAGTTAGGTTGTCAATTTCACTGAATTGCCAAGCTAGTGAGCCCACTGGCTTGCTAATTCAGTGAAATTGGCAATGTAGTGGCCTATTTGAAAAAATGGGGTCTCCTGGTGATGTAAATCATCGGGAGACCCCATTTCTTGGACCCATTTTTTCAAACAAGACAAGTTAGGTTGCCAATTTAGTGAACTTGGAAATGTAGTGGTCTTTTTGAAAAAATGGGTCAAAGAAATGGGGTCTCTCGATGATTTACATCATCGAGAGACCCCATTTCTTGGACCCATTTTTTCAAATAGGAAAGTTAGGTTGCCAATTCAGTGAAATTGGATATGTAGTGGCCTGTTTGAAAAAAAATGGGTCCAAGAAATGGGGTCTCCAAGTGATTTCCATCATTGGGAGACCCCATTTCTTGGACCCATTTTTTCAAACAAGACAAGTTAGGTTGCCAATTTCACCAAATGGGCAAGCTATTGGGCCCACTAGTTTGCCAATTTAGTGAAATTGGAAATGTAGTCTTTTGTTTGAAAAATGGGTCCGAAATGGGTCTCTGATGATGATGTAAATCATAAAGGGATTGACTCTGGACATATTTCATACATATAGGTAAATTGAGTTGCCAAATTCACCGAATTGCCAAGCTAGTGGGCCCATCGGTTTGCCAATTTAGTGAAATTGGCAATGTAGTGGCTTGTTTGAAAAAAAATGGGTCCAAGAAATGGGGTCTCCAGGTGATTTACATCATCGGGAGACCCCATTTCTTGGACCCATTTTTTCAAATAGGACAAGTTAGGTTGCCAATTTCACCAAATGGGTAAGCTATTGGGCCCACTAGCTTTCCAATTTAGTGAAATTGGAAATGTAGTGGCTTGTTTGAAAAAATGGGTCCAAGAAAGGGGGTCTCTCGGTGATTTACATCACCGAGAGACCCCATTTCTTGGACCCATTTTTTCAAACAGGGCAAGTTAGGTTGCCAATTTCACAAAATTGGCAAGCTAGTGGGCCCACTAGCTTGCTAATTCGGTAAAATTAACAATATAGTTGAAAATTTCACCCTCTCTTAGCTCTCTCTCTCTCTCCCCTAAAATATAATCCCTATACCCTATAAACTTAGCCTTAAACCTTCAACCCAATTCCATCAAATCTATACCTAATATCCTAAACCCTAATCCCTATACCCTATAAACTTAACCTTATACCTTCAACCCTATACCTCAAACCATAAACCCTACACTCTCAATCCTCATCCCTATACCCTATACCCTAAACCCTAAACATTATCCCTGAACCATGAACCCTAAACCTTAAACCCTCAACCCTAAACCCAATACCCTCAACCCTATACCAAATATTCTAATCCCTAATCCCTATACTCTATATAGTTAACCCTACACCCCCAACCTTGAACACTATACCTCAACCCTACACCTTCAACCCTCATCCGTATACCCTATACGCTCAACCTTATAACCTAATCCTTGAACATCATCCCCCAACCCTATACTTAAACCCTAAACCCTAAACCTCAATTTGAAACCCAATACCCTCAACCCTATACCCATTATTCTAAACCCTAATCCCTTACCCTATACACTTATCCCTATACCCTCAACCCTATACCCATTATTCTAAACCCTAATCCCTATACCCTATACACTTAGCCCTATACCCCCAACCTTCAACACTATCCCTCAACCCTCGACCCTCATCTCTTTACTCTACATCCTCAACCTTATACCCTAAACCATAAACATTATCCCTCAACCCTATACTTAAACAGAAAACCCTACAATCTCAAGTCTTAACCCTATACCTTTTACCCTTAACCCTACAACCTAAACCCTAATCCCTATACCCTATACACTTAACCTCATACCCTTAACCCTGAGCATTATACCTCAACCCTCAACCCTTAAACTTGTACATAAATCCTAAAACCTAAACCATCAACCCTAAACCTAATATCCTCAACCCAATACCCTCAACTATATACCTTATACACTTAACCTTATACCATCAACCCTAAACACTATCCCTCAACCCTCAACCCTCAACCCTATACCTTAAACCCTAAACCCTCATCCATCCCTATACCATATATCCTGAACTTTATACCTAACATCCTAAACCCTAAACCTTATTCCCTATAAAATTAACCTTGTAACCTCAACCCTATACCTTAAACACTAAACCTTACACTCTCAACCCTCATAGGGGGAGAGAGAAATAGGGGGAGGGAGGGATTGGGGAGGGAGGGATTGGTTGAGAGGGAAGGAGAGGTAGAGATACATGAGAGATAAAGAGTAGATAAGGAAGTATAGATGGAGGGAGAGATAGGTGAGATAGAGAGAAATAAAGAGATTTTGGTACAGAGTGATAGAGGGATATGCAGGTAGAGAGGGATAGGTGAGATAGAGAGAAGTAGAGAGAGATAGAGATAGAGGGAAGGAGGGAGGGTGGGCGAGAGAGGTGAGTAAGGGAGAGGTAAAGAGGGATATGTGAGATAAAGATAAGTAGAGAGAATGGTGACATATAGAGAAGGAGAGAGTTATAGAGAGGGAAAGAGAGAATGGTAAGATAGAGAGGAGAGAGTGAGAGATAAAGAGGGTGAGGGAGGAGTGATAGAGAGTGAGAGAGGTAGAGGGAGGGAGAGGAGAGATAGAGAGTAGATAGGGGAAAAGGTAGGGAGGGAGAGGGCTAGGGGAGATAAAGATAATTAGAGAAAGACAAAGAGGTAGAGAGAAGTAGAGAGAGAATAAGGGAGGGAGAGAATCTATATAGAGAGGTATAGAGAGAGTGGTGGGGAGTATGGATGGAGAGGTAGGTAGAGAGGTATTAGGGAGATAGAGAGTAGAGAGGGAAGTAGAGGGAGAGGCATGGAGGGGGAGAGAGGGAGGTGAGAGAGAGGTGAGATAGAGAGAAATAGAGAGAGTGTGGTGTTAGTGTAGGTTTTTTTAATATTATTTTTCCTACACATTATTAAGCATACCTTAGGTTATAGGAGATGTGGTTCATGTGAGGACACGTGGCATAATCCATCGATTACATGTGTTGCTCCCACTCACACTTGGGTGGTTGAGTTTCACACCCTCTTTTGGCCTTATATGCGACCTCACAAAACCACTCATCTGTCTCTTTTTGAGTAGGTTATGCCACCTATTTGTCATTTTCCAAGTAGGCATAACTCCCACCTAATTTGGTTATTTGGGAGTTATTACCCCTCTTGGAATTATTTGCCCATATTCTACTATATATTCTGCACTCACCTCTCCCTCCTAACTAGTTCAGGTCTAGCTCCTATCTAGTCTAGATGAGTCCATATTAACTCAATCAATTCAAGGGAGAGTTGAGGCATATTGTATCATTTAGTGTGTGATATAACATCATTTTGTTATTGCACTATATTCCTGCATTCTATCTCTTGCTGCTCTCGTGTGGAAGGTTTATCTTGGTTTTGTAGGTGATCCTGGGTGCTCGAGTTCATCAATAACTCTTACATGTGGTAGGGAGTGATGGAGGGATATGCATCTAGAGAGGGATAGGTGAGATAGAGAGAAGTAGAGAGAGATATAGATATAGGGAAAGAGGGAGGGTGGGTGAGAGAGGGGGGGAAGGGAGAGGTAAAGAGGGATAGGTGAGATAAAGATATGTAGAGAGAGAATGGTGACATATAGAGAAGTGGATAGTTACAAAGAGGGAAAGAGAGAATGGTGAGATAAAGAGGAGAAAGTGAGAGAGAAAGAGGGTAAGGGAGGAGTGAGAGAGAGTGAGAGAGAAGGAGAGGGAGGGAGAGGAGAGATAGAGAGTAGATAGGGGAAAAGGTACAGAGGGAGACATCTAGTGAGAGAGAGAGAGTGATAGGGTAGATAAAGATAATTAGAGAGGGAAGGAGAGGTAGAGAGAGAGTAGAGAGGGATTGAGGGAGTGAGGGAGAGAATTAATATAGAGATGTGTAGAGAGAATGTTAGGGAGTGATGTATGGAGTATTAGGTAGAGAAGGATTAGGGAGGTAGAGAGTAGAGAGGGAAGGAGAGAGGGAGAGAGAAGTGAGATAGAGAGTAAAGGAGAGAGAGTGGTAGGTTGTGATGGATGGAGAGAGTGGGAGGTTAGATAGAGAGTAAAGGAGAGAGAGTGGTAGGTTGTGATGGTATGGAGAGAGTTGGAGGTTAGATAGAGAGTAAAGGAGAGAGAGTGGTAGGTTGTGATGGATGGAGAGCTAGGTAGAGAGGGAGAGGGGATATATTTATGTAGAGAGGGAGGGAGAGAGGGAGAGAGATGTAGTGAGGGAGAGAGAGGTGAGATAGAGAGAAATAAAGGGTGTTTGAAGGAGAGGTAGGTAGAGAGAGGGAGAGAGGAGATAAAGAAAAGTAGAAATGGAATGAGAGGTAGAGAGAGAAGTGAGATAGAGAGAAGTGAGGTAAAGAGAGATGGGAGATAAAGAGTAGATAGGGAAGAAGAGAGGGAGAGAGAGGGAGGTGAGAGAGAGGTTAGCTAGAGAGAAATAGAAAGAGTGGTAGGGCGTGATGGAGGGAGTTAGGTAGGTAGAGAGAGAGAGGGGGCAAGGGAGATAGAGACAAGTAGAGAGGGAGAGATAAGTGAGGTAGAGAGAATTAGAGGGAAAAGGAGAGAGATAGAGAGAGATTTATTGAGATCAAGGGAGAGAGAGAGTCAAAAAAAGGGATAGAGATAGTGAGAGAGAGGTCTAGAGTGTAAGGGATAAAAATGAGTGAGATAGAGAGAGAAATAATACAATTTTTTGATTACTAAAATTTGACCTCCTGATTATTGAAATTTGACTAAGTTTGAAATTTGTGAGATCTTCCAAAAAGTTGAAGAGAGAGAGGGGAGAGAGGGAGGAAGGGAGAGATAGAGGGAGTGGAGACATAAAGAGTAGAGAGAAGGAGCGAGTGAGAGAGAAAGATGATAGAACTTGTTGAATACTAAAATCTAACCTCCTGATTACTGAAATTTGACTAAGTTTGAAATTTTAAAGATCTTTCAAAAACTAGAATTTGCATTATAACTCCTAGAGATCTAAGACCATTCTTAAACATCGTAGAAGTATATAAATGAAATATAACTTAAAGTATAAGAAAGTAAATGTCCATATATAAATGTCAACTTATACTTAAATGTTTATTTCATGTATATAGTTTTCCTAAAAGATAATAAAGAGGAAAGAGACAAGAAAAAGAGAAGAAAATATTTTCAATGTAGACCAAAACGCGAGTGCGTTATAACGCGTCCATGTTTTGTCAATGAATTCACAAAACGAAAAAAATTCATTCATAAAACACGTCAAAACTAAGATATATCATGAGCGCGTTATAACGCGCTTGCGTTATATCTTGCTTTTGGAATTCCCAAACCTTGGGCTTGGTATTTTCCTTGGAATACGAACCCAAAGGCTTGGAGGGCATTCTCAATGACCAGAGATGTGTTTTTAAAAAATCTTCCATATTTCACATAATTGAGTTCATGCTCATCGTCAGGATTGCACGTGGTTCAATATCAAAAAAATCAAGCACATGGGTAATGTTGGGTTCTCTCTTAGCTATCCAACGATGTAATTTTTTTCACTTTCTGAAAATATTAAGCCTTTCATCCATAATTTATTTTATTTGTATGTCTTCTTTTTACCAAAAAGCAATGTTTGGTAATTTTTTTGTTATAAATTAACTGTTAATCAATTTTTCAAATAAATTATTTTTTTAGAAACTAGACTCCATTCTACAAATTTTAAAAAATAAATAAAAATAAATTCAATTAGTTTCCAAAATTTGTGAGGGTAGCACGACCAAAATTCTATTTTTCAGGAAATGTCCACTTCGAAAATTAGTAAAAAATTATCAAAAAATTTGTGCATCAACTACATACTGTTAACTAATTTCTGACCTTTGTGATTTTAAAAATACTAAAAAAAAGTTCACCGTACGAAGGTCGTACAAGAGTTGCTATGCTATGTTTTTCTGACAAAAACAACACCAATTTATGTACGACCCTCATTTGAACCCCTTAATCTAAACCATTTTCAAAATAAATTAGTAGTTTAGAAAGTAGACTCAGAGAACTTGAATTCTTCTTTTTGTTCCATCTAAAAATTATGAATTTAAGTATCCTCAATTTCACATCCAAGGTCAGTATTTCCTGATTTCAGAAAAAGTTGTCCACTTAAGTCCCCTTTTTGGGAACCATCTTGGTGTACTTACCCTAAATTGTGATTGAATTTCTTGAGTAAATGAACCGAATGAATGTGTGCTCATTTAATTCTTGTTTTATATGTACTTAGTTACATACTTGAGATACACCTTTTAATTAATTTATTTTAATTTAAATATGAACTTAAATGTTATTTGTGATATAAATATGTGAAATTACTACAATAAAACTGTGTTTTCTTAAAAATAAAAGTGTAGTTCACATGATTGGGAAGGATAATCTTTATTTTTAATGGAACCATGTATGCTTGATATAGAATGTGCTTGACATGTGTTGGGAAAGATAATTTATTTATGTTGAATGGAACCATGCATGTTTGATAATTGAATGTGCATGTCACGTGTTTGGAAAGTTGCCTTCCAAGACGGGTGCCGAATATGGGTTTATAGAGAGCGTAGTTTTGATTTTCCAAAACTACTATTATTTGTCGTGCATGGCATTTTACTTGGCCAAGTAGCTTAAGGACCATTGAATTAGATGGATTATTTATAACTCTCTACCATATCCTAGTATCGAACTTGCTTATTTCTTAAATGAATTAGAATTATGAAAATGCTTGTGGAGTTACTAGTTATACTAAGCACGCATCAGATTCCATCCTGCTTGTCGAATTCTTTTTGCTAAGTGATTCGTGCAGGGTCAAGTATTCTTTGAATGACTAAATAATTCTGGGGAAGCATAAGCTTCGAGGTTGGGCGGAAAAAGCGCCTGAACCTTGTTCTCATCTTCATGTTTGAAGATTAGCAGTTGGATTAAAGATCAAATGAATATGTCTTCATATATCTATTGTATTTTATTATTGAATGATTATTGTAGAACTTAAGTCGATAGAATGCCTAAGTCTTGAATTGTAAATTTATTTTACAATGTTTTGTATTATAAATGTCGTGAAAGATGACACGTGTTTATAAATGTAATTGGATGTATTATGAATCTTATTGTAGACTTTAAGTCGATATTTTTGGAATCTTGTGGATTAAACAATGTTATTGAACTTATTAAAGGAATTATAAGATTATTTGGGATTAAAGACTTTCACTGTTTACATTAAGTTTGAGGGAATTATGCATGAGATAATGATTAATTAAATAATTAATTATTTGAGGAACATGCAAGTTGATGAGGTATAAAAGAACCTCATTCCTATGATGAGATAAATACCCTTCTTTTTTCTTTCCAACCACCTCAACCATTCCAATTTGTTTATTTTTAAAAGCAATAAAAGTCTACTTTTTATAAAATGGTGTATAAATCTTTGTTTCTCAAATGGATTGGAATTTGCTAACTAATGTTGATATAATGGTATAGAATTTGAGTAATTATGCAAGATTTATACATGGCCTATGAAAGGAGTGGACTTCAAATGGTTGAAGTTAGTGTGTTGGAAGTATGGGTGCCATAAATTTAGGTGTGCATAGTGGAATTACTTCTTTTAGAGCATTTTGTTAATTTTTTGTTAAAGAATTTACGGCTCCACTCAGAGTCTTTATTATGTTTTATGTCATGAACATCAGTTAGTTTTAATTTTTTTTAAGACTTTTTCAATGGTACTCTCCCACCATTTGAAAATTAGGATTTTGTAGTAGTACAATATATATGTGTAACTACCAAAAACAAGGATATGATGCTATGATATATTCTAAATATTGTTCAACTATGTTATCTATGTTGTTACACTTTTATGATATGAATAAATGAATATCGCTAGCCTTATTCTAATTAATTTTTTCTAAGTAATGGAAGTGTTATGAATGGATTTACTTTAAAGTTGTGAAAGTACCAAATGTGATTTGAGCTAATCATAGGAATGCCTGAGAGCTAGCCACTTGAAGGATCTCATAGAGTAGATAAGAATTTTATTATTAATATTTTTACTTCCATTAGGTACATGTTATATTTAGATGAAAGTTACTTTGTGTTGAGCTAAGTCATGTGTTTCTGCAGGTCATGGTTTTAAGTTTACGATCTTTAAGTTTTTTTTACTTAAAATTTTCGGAGCACCCACTCCTGTTGACCCACTCCTATTGTTAATTAAAAGTTTTTAAGTGTACTTTTAGTTATTAGTTAGTCACATTTGTTTAAATTTCATAGTTTAACTGCAAGTGTTGATTCTTAAATAATTTGCATGCTTTCTAGAATAGGGATTTGAATGCTTTCTAGCTTAAACAATTTCATGCTTTCTGGTTTAATTTATGTTTTCAACCATTTCAAAAATTTAGAAAATCTTACTAAGAGAGATGACCAAAATATCCCCTATTGCAAACAACCTTTGGACACTACCCGATCGGCATAATTGACATATTTTCAACTAAAGTGTTAGGACCTTATGATAGCCTATCACTTTTCAGCGCCATTACTGAGGGCTAGTGTTAATAGGAGATTACTTGGATACCTCTTTTAAAAAAAAATATAGTTGCCATGATTCTTTTTTTGCATGGTCAATAAACGAGGTCCGCATGAAAGATTCATACCAAAAACCTCCCCAATAGTAGTTCCAACCACAATTAGGTAGGTAGAAGTCCCAATTGAAGAACTTAATCATGTATTGATTGAGCAGGATCAACTTGAGACCTCCTAGCATACCCCAAAAACTCAACAATTAGATCAAACCTTTGAAGGATAAATTATTGCTTTCGAGATCATGGTTGATAACAACAATGATAACCCTTTCAACGTAAGGAGAAACCATGGAGATGGTGATAACCCAAGAAGGGTAGCAAGGACATTTACTTATCCTATTGCTCTCAAAAATGATGACGATGCACCCATGAAAAAAAATTCACCATCCATCTTACCAACCTTCAGAGGCTTATCCTCTGAAGACCCTAACTAGTTGGGTAAGTGCACCAGGATGGTTCCCAAAAAGGGGACTTAAGTGGACAACTTTTTTCTGAAATCAGGAAATACTGACCTTGGACGTGAAATTGAAGATAGTTACACTCAAAATTTTGAGATGGAACAAAAACAAGGATCGAAGTGCTTCGAGTATACTTTCTAAACTACTAATTTATTTTTAAAATGCTTGATATTAAGGGGTTCAAAAGAGGGATGCACACAAATTGGTGCTATTTTTGTTAGAAAAACATAACATAGCAACTCTTGTACGACCCTCGTACGGTGAATTTTTTTTAAGTATTTTTAAAATCGCAATAGTCAAAAGTTAGCTAACAATATGTAGTTGATGCGCAATTTTTCTAATAATTATTTAATGAATATTTGATTTTTTACTAATTTTTGAATTGGACATTTCTTGAAAAACATAATTTTGGCCGTGCTACCCCTACAAATTTTGGAAACTGAATGATTTTTTTTTTTTAAATTTTTAGAATGGAGTCTAGTTTCTAAAAATGTAATTTATTTGAAAATTCGATGAACGGTTAATTTATAACAAAAAAATACCAAACACTGCTTTTTGGCAAAAAAAAGACATACAAATAAAATAAATTATGGATGAAAGGCTTAAAATTTTTAGAAAGTGAAAAAAATTACATCGTTGGATAGCTAAGAGAGAACCCAACATTACCCATGTGTTTGATATTTTTGATATTGAACTATGTGCAATGTTGACGGTGAGCACGAACTCGATTATGTGAAATATGGTAGATTTTTTGAAAACATGTCTCTGGTCGTTGGGAATGCCTTCCAAGCCTTTGGGTTGGTATTCCAAAGAAAATACCAATCCTAAGGCTCAAGAATTCCCAAAGAAAGACATAACACAAGCGTGCTATAATGCGCTCGCGTTATAATGTGCTCACATTATATTTCAGTTTTGACATTTATTTTGCTTCTGTGATAAACATGTCAACTAAGACATAATACGAGCATGTTATAATGTGCTCGCATTATGTCCTCCTTTATGTTAAATGCCAATATATTGAATTTATGTTGATATATTTGTATGTTTGTATGTACATGTATGCTTGTATGTCATGTATGCATGCTTGTATGTATGTAAGATTGTATGTATGTATGCTTGTATGGATGTAGGATTATATGTATGTATGTATTATTCTTGTAAGTATGTATTTACATATGTCTTTAGAGGGATGGATAATTTAGAGAGAGAGAGAGTTCGAAGAGATGGAGAGGGGGTGGAAGTGAGAGTTTAAGAGAGAGGGAGTGGGAGATAAGGGGTTGGAGTGAGAGTGACTTAGCTAGGTAGAGTGGGAGAGATAAAGGGAGGGAGAGAGAGAATTGAGAGAGATGGAGAGAGAGAGAGAGGGGGGAGAGAGAGACAGAGAGAAAAAGAGAGTTATGTAGGTAGGGTACCAAAGGGAGAGACTTGAGAGTGTGAGGGGGGTGAGAAGGAGTGTGAAAGAGAGGGAGTGTGAGTGAGAGACCTGAGAGAGGGAGAGGGTGTGGGAGGGAGTGACTTGGTAAAGGTAGAGAAAGAGGGGGGTGGAGTGAGAGGGACTTATTTAGGTAGGGTGGAAGGGATAGATAGAGAGAGGGGAGAGAGAGAGAGAGTTAGTTAGGTAGGTTGCTAGAGGGAGAGATCTGAGAGAGAGGGGGGGTGGGAGGGAAAGACATGAGAGAGAGGGAGTGGGAGAGAGTGGGATAGAGTGGGAGGGGACATAGAGAGAGATGGATAGAAGGAGCCAGAGAGGGTGGTAGGGATCGATTGAATGAGAGGTAGATAGAAAGAGGGAGATGGTAGATAGAGACAATTAGAGATGGTAGGAGGGAGGGAGGGAGGGAGGGAGAGGTGATAAGTATAGATAGATTGAAAGTGATAGGGGTTTAGGGTATAGGTTTGAGGGATTAGGATGGAGGACCTATAGGGTTGATGGTTTCTAGGGTATTAGGGTTTAAGGTTTGAGGGTTGAGGGAATAGAGTCGATGGTAGAGGGTATTTGGTTGAGGGTATAGGGTAGAAGGTTTAAGGTTTTAGGGTTGAAGGGTTTAGAGTCAAGGGTTTAGGGTTAAGGGTTTACTTGGTTGAGGATAGAGGGTTTAGGGTATAGGTTTAAGGGTATATGGTTGAAGGATTAGGTTCAGGGTCCAATGTAAGGGGTAGATGGTATAGGGGTAGTGGGTTTAGGAATTAAGGATTGAGGGTTGATGGATTAAGGGTTGAGGGTTGAGAATTGAGGGTTGATGGTTTAATGTATAGGATAGAGGGTAGAGGTTTCAAGGGTTTAGGGTTTAAGGGTTGAGGGTTGCAGATTGAGGGTTTAAGGTTGAGGGTTGAGGGTTGAGGGTATAGGGTATAGGGTTGAGGGATTACGGTTGAGGGTCCAATATATAGGGTAGAGGTTATAAGGGATGAGAGATTAAGGGTTGAGGGTTTAGGGATTAGGGTAGAGATTTTTCTTGGATTTAATGGTGTAAGGGTTGAGGGATTAGGGTTGATGGATTAGGGTTTAGGGTAGAGATTTTTGGGTAGAGGGTAAAGGGTTTTAGAGTTTAGGGTTTAAGGGTTGAGGGTTGAGGGTCAAGGGTTTAGGGTTGAGTGTTTAAGGTTTTAAGGGCTGAGGGTTTAAGGGTCAAGAGGGTTGAGGGATTAGGGTAGAGATTTTGGTAGTGTGTTTAAGGGTTGGGCGATTGGGTTGAGGGTAGAGGGTAGAGGATTGACGGTAGAGGGTAGAGGGTTTACGGGTTAGGGTTTAAGGGTTTAGGGTTGAGGGATAAAGAGGTTATAGAGTTGAGGGTAGAGGGTAGAGGGTTTAAGGGTTTAGGGTTTAGGGTTGAGGGATAAAGAGGCTATAGAGTAGAGGGTATAGGGGTTGAGGGATTAAGAGGGTATAGGGGTATCCATCTCTCCCACTATCTCGATCTACCCTCTATCTCTTAACCATTTGAACATTTAACTCTTAACCCTCTACCCTATATCTCTCTCTCAGTCAGTCTCTCCCTCCCTCTATATCTCCATCTCTTCCACTATCTCTTTCTCCCACTCTCCCCTTCTCCCACTCTGCCATACTCTCCCACTCTCTCTTTCTCCCACTCTCCCCTTCTCCCACTCTCCCCTTCTCTCTTTCTCCCACTCTCCCCCTCTCTCCCTCCCTCTTTATCTCCATCTCTCCCACTCCCTCTCCCTCCCTCTCTCTCTCTTTCTCTCCCACTATCTCTTTCTCTCCCACTCTCCCTCTCCCTCTTTCTCTCCCACTCTCTCTTTCTCTCCAAATCTTCCTCTCTCACTCTCCCTACCTCCCTCTCTCTCCCTCTTTCTCTCCCACTCTCCCTCTC
>CM021108.1:332148307-332244674 GCA_007115665.2 Sequoiadendron giganteum | reverse complement strand
CTCTCCCTTCTTCCCTCTCTCCCTCTCTCCCTCTCTCCCTCTCCCTCCCTCCATCCATCCCTCTCCCTCTTTCTCTCCCACTCTCTCTTTCTCTCCCACTCCCTCCCTCCCTCACTCTCCCTCTCTGCCTCCCTCCCTCTGTCTCCCTCTTTATCTCCCATTCTCCCTCTCCCTCTTTCTCCCACTCTCCCCCTCTCTCCCTACCTATCTATCTCCATCTCTCCCACTATCTCTTTCTAACCCTCTCCCTCTCCCTCTCCTTCTCCCTCTCCCGCCTATCCCTCCCTCTCTTCCTCCCTCCCTCTCCCTCCCTCTTTCTCTCCCACTCTCCCTCTCTACCTCTCCCTCCCTCACTCCCTCTCTCTCCCTCTTTCTCTCCTACTCTCTCTTTCTCTCCCACTCTTCCTCCCTCCCTCTCTCCCTCCCTCCCTCTCCCTCTTTCTCTCCTCTCCCTCTCCTCTCCATCTCCATCTCTCCACTATCTGTTTCAACCCTCTCCCTCTTTCCCTCCTTCTCTTCCTCCTCCCTCTCTCTCCCTCTTTCTCTCTCTCTCTTTCTCTCCCTCTCCCTCCCTCCCTGCCTCTCCTTCTTTCTCTCCCACTCTCTCTTTCTCTCCCACTCTACCTCTCTCCCTCTCCCTCCCTGCCTGCCTCTCCTTCCCTCCCTCTCTCTCTCTCGCTCTTTCTCTCCCATTCTCTATTTAATAAAACCATATTTCATATAACACATGCGCATTTTGAAGAAGTAGAGATGTTATCATTTTAGGAAGAAATAATGCACTCGCCTTATAACGTGAGCGCATTTTTTATTCCACTAAAAATGGTATGTAGACATTATAAGAGCATCTAAAATTTCAACCTACTCTATTCATGAGAGGTGTTGTGTGCAATAGGTATGTTGGAATTCCTAGTGAAGATGTATGACCAAAAGTGACTAAGTTGTGAGACCTGTATGCGTATCTATAAGTGCCTTCCATCTATTTTTATTTCATTTCCATTTTGGATGCTCTTTATTTTTATTTTTTACTTTGCATATTTGTAAGTAAAATACTAAAAATTGATTGATCTCTTGTTGTAGAAAATGTTGATTTATGGGCCATCAAAGAGGATATCAGCCAAAAAAGCAACACAACATCATTATTTTGATGATCTTGAGAAATCTCAATTTTGATTTCAAGCCATTATAAAAGAGCGCATAAAACTTAGCGAGGGAATATGAGGTTACTCAATTGAAGTTAACCTCATAATGAGCACCTATGATGTAGACATTTAAAGAGAATCTCGAATGTATGAGTGACATTGTAAAAGATCTGTGAGAATGAAGTACCTAAGGTATTGTAATGATATTTACTTACATCATGAGATTTACTCAAATATTGTAATTTTGGTGCTCATGTTTGGTGTAGTAGCACCTTGTTTTATAAATTCCTTCAATAGGAAAATTTGCAAAATTTGAATTTTGAAATCTAAACAATGTGAAAAAGGTCATTTAAAGGTCATATGTAATGTATTCAAAGTCTCAAAGAGGTCATTAGGTGATTAGAGAAGTGATATAAAGCATGTAAGGTCAAATTAGTATGTTTTAGGTGTGTGTGTTTATTTGTGCAGGGGAATTCAAGAAACAAAGGAACATAACTTTAAACATTCAAGAACCCCCTTAACTTGTTGAGGAAGCAATTATCATGTATCCAAACCCTCAGATCTGCAATTTGTCTCAGGAAAAACTCACTCCACCATTACAAACCAAAACCCTTATTTTATGCTAATATAAGGAGGGTTTATTGAAAGGAATGGTTCCACACCTTACCAAAATGTGCCACCACCTCAGACCTTCTTAAAATCACCTGCACAAACTCAAAAGACAATCACCCAACCTCTACATGTAATATTTTATCAAACCTCATTTTTCATGCCCTTTTCCATCAAAATCTATAGGGGCAAAAACACAAACCCCATAAAAATTATTCCATTTCAATTAGAAATTTATCCTCTAATCCAATAGGATTTTGTTGGGCCCCTATAGAAAAACCTCTCTCGGTATTGACTATCTCAGAGTGGTTTTCCCGTGGCGGTGGATTTTCACTTGATGAAAAAAGTGTCAAATTCAAGCTGTGCAAAGTTGCAAAGTGGTGCAACTTTTACTTTGCAACTTTTGTGACCAAACTAACTACTCCAATGCATCTGAATAGTTATTTTTATGCTAGGAATGGTCCTCTTTCACTTGGAGCTATGTTCCACCAGATCGATCCCTTAAGGGTCCAAAGTGAAAAATGGCTGCAAAATTCAGCATGCTATTACTCGGATACCATGACGCTTAGGAAATTCTCAATTGATCCTATAAGATTGAATTGGGCCCCTCTACAAAAACCTCTCTCTATTTTAGCTATCTTAGAGTCATTTTCCCATAGTCATGGATTTTCACTTGATGGAAAATTCGTCAAATGCAAGCGGTGCAAAGTTGCAAAGTGGTACAAATTTTGCTTTACAACTCGTGTGACCAAGAAGACTATTCCAACACATCAGAATAGTTATTTTTATGCTAGGCATGGTCCTCTTTCACACCGAAACACATGGAATCGCTCTGAGCTATGTTCCACCAGATTGATTCCTGAAGGGTCCAAAATGCAAAATGGCTACAAACTTCATCATGCTATTACTCAAATATTGCGATCCATAAAAAATTATCATCTGATACTACAGGATTACGTTAGGCCCCTCTACAAAAACCTCTCTCGGTTTTGGCTATCTTGGAGTGGTTTTCCCATGGTGGCGGATTTTCACTGGATGGAAAAAGTGATAAATTCAAGCTTAGCAAAGTTGCAAAATGGTGCAACTTTCGATCTACAACTCATGTGACTAAGTAGACTATTCCAACCCATCTAAATAGGTATTTTTATGCTATGCATGGTCCTCTTTCACATTGAAATATGCAGAATCGCTTTGAGCTATGTTCCACCGGACCGATCTCTTAAGGGTTTAAAGTGCAAAATGGCTACAAACTTCAGCATGCTATTACTTGGATACCGTGATGCTTATAAAATTCTCGTATGATCCTACAAGATCATGTTGGCCCCATCTACAAAAATATCTCTCGGTTTTGGCTATCTCGAAGTGGTTTTCCCATGGCGACAAATTTTCACTTGATGGAAAAAGTGTCAAATTCAAGCTATGCAAAGTTGCAAAGTGGTGCAATTTTCACTCTGCAACTCGTGTGACCAATCAGACTATTCCAACACATCGAAGTAGGTATTTTTACGCTAGGCATGGTCCTCTTTCACACCAAAACACACAGAATCACTCTGAGCTATGTTTCACCAGATCGATCCCTTAAGGGTCCAAAGTGCAAAATGGATAAAAACTTCATAATGCTATTACTCGGATACCATGATGCTTATAAACTTCTTGTCTAATCCTACAAGATTACATTGGGCTTCTCTACAAAATATCTCTTGGTTTTTTCTATATCAGAGTGGTTTTCCCATGGAGGTGAATCTTCACTTGATGGAAAAAGTGTCAAATTCAAGCTATGCAAAGTTGGAAAGTGGTGCAACTTTCACTCTGAAACTCATGTGACCAAAATAACTACTCCAACGTGTCTGAATGGGTATTTTTATGCTATGAATGGTCTTGTTTCACACCGAAACATGCGGAATCGCTTTGAGCTACGTTCCACCAGATCGATCCCTTAAGGGTCCAAAGTGCAAAATGGTTGCAAACTTCAACATACTATTACTCGGATACCATGATGCTTAGAGAATTCTTGTCTAATCCTACAAGATTGTGTTGGGCCTCTCTAGAAAAACCTCTCTCGGTTTCGGCTATCTTGGAGTGGTTTTCCCGTGGCGTCGGATGTTTACTTGATGGAAAAAGTGTCAAATGCAAGCAGTGCAAAGTTGCAAAGCGGTGCAAATTTTTCTCTGCAACTCATGTGACCAATTAGACTTTTCCAACAGGTCTGAAGAGGTATTTTTATGCTGGAATGGTCCTCTTTTACACCAAAACATGCAAAATCGCTCTGAGCTATGTTCAACTAGATCGATCCCTTAAGGGTCTAAAGTGCAAAATGGCTACAAACTTCAACATGCTACTACCCAAATACCATGACACTTAGAAACTTCTCATTTGATCCTACAAGATTGCACTAGGCCCATCTAAAAAAACCTCTGTCGGTTTTGGCTATCTCGGAGTAGTTTTCCCATGGCGGCAGATTTTCACTTCATGGAAAAAGTGTCAAATTCAAGTTGTGCAACTTTCGCTTTGCAACTTGTGTGACCAAGTGGATTGTTCCAACACATCTAAATAGGTATGTTTATTCTATTAATGGTCCTCTTTCACACTAAAACACACAGAATCACTCCGAGCTACATTCCACCGGGTCAATCCCTTAAGGGTCCAAAGTGCAAAATGGCTACAAACTTCAGCATGCTATTCCTTAGATACCATGATGCTTAGAAACTTCTCGTCTGATCCTGCAGCATCGCGTTGACCCCCTCTACAAAAACATCTCTTAGTTTTGGCTATCTTAAAGTGGTTTTCCTGTGGCAATAGATTTTCCCTTGATGGAAAAAGTGTCAAATTCAAGTTGTGCAAAGTTGCAAAGTGGTGCAACTTTTGATTTTCAATTTGTGTCACCAAACTAACTACTCCAATGCATCCCAATAGGGTTTATGCTAGGCATGGTCCTCTTTCGCACCCAAACACATTGAATTTATTCAACTTGCATTCAACCAGCTTGATCCCTTATGATGACATGCAAAAAACTAGAAAAGAGAAACATACAAACGATGGTTGAGAAGTTTGAGTTTTCCACACAAAAAATGTATGATCATTGGTGCAGAGCACCTTGTTCCTCCATTTGATGAAGAAGGTCTAGTTCAGTGGTTTTAGTGATTATCTGATGGTGAATAGGTTGGTCAATAGGTTGTTGTGGGTATTTTGAGCATTCTTTGTCTTGAATAAGGTCAATTAAGACCATTAGGTATATTTTAGGGTGACTTTTGGTTTTAGTGATAAAAAAATGTGAAAATTTCAATCTTGCACTAGAAGTTGTCTTTGTAGCCTTTGAAGGAAAATTTGTGAATTTGTAAATGATTGTGAAAGAATGGAGTTTTTTCAATGTAATAAGGTTATTTTTATGCCATTTGTGTGGGTTTAGAGGTCATTAGATGTACTCATTAGGTTGGAGGAGTCTAAAGTTGAAAATTTGTAAGTTGCTTAAAGCAACAAATTTGAAATGCAACGATTACTTGTTTTGAAAGTTGGTTTTTAGTTAGTTGAGGGCGTGGATCAGTTAGAGAAGGGTGTAAAACACTATGTAAAGCCTTGAGAGGCTCGAATGGAGGTTGTTGATGAAATTTTGGAGAAGATCTAATAAGAATTATTCACACTGTTCTCTATTTCTTAGATTTTTGATACAAACTTGTTGATCCCATACTTGGTACGACCTCCAACTTTTAGATAAAGAACATATTTGAATCTTTTTATGAATCATTTCATGGAATTCCAATTGTAAACATTTTTTTTTTTTAGATAAAGTATTTTATCATCAATCAATTAATATTCAAGACAAATCATGAAGGACAACAATGATCAATGCTAGGGCTAACCAATTAATAATTATACACGTGAATAATTCAAGCATGTACATGTCAATAAGGGAATCACAAGTACTCAAAAACAAATAAGCCTCAAAAAGTATACACACGAATACATAGTATAAACAAATTAATACAAAGTATATGCACGTATACAAGGTATACACATGAAAACACGTAAACCACAAAGTATAGATTCAAATGCACATAAATCTCAAAGTATACACGTAAATTTTAAAGTATACACTTGAATACACGTAACTCATATCTATTGAACCATCAATTTAGAATGCAAATATGGATAGGCATCGATAAAAGGTATTTGTATTAACCAAATAGCCATGTAGGCAGACATCAATATATGTCAGTATAAGTATGAAATATATGTACAAATAACCATATAGGCTTATGAGAATTCCATATAGGCATACAATGTCAAATATTTCTAGTAAAAATATGTACAAAACTGCCATGTAGGCATATAACAAAGGGCTCTGGAATCAAAATTCATTGCTCTCCATGCCCTGGAAATAAATTCTTTCCCTTCCATTTTCGATTGCATGGCGATAGGTCTGTCACTCATTTTTGCTACACTCGAGGAGTGCTCCTATTGCTCCTCCTAGTGTTTAGTTCATGGTGACTTTTTAACTGTTACAATAAGAAGTAAAGACATGAATATATAGAAATTACATTATAAAAAATGATATATTTGACAAAATAATCACTTATCGCCATCCCATGATCTCTCTCCATAGGGGAAATATTCTCACGCCCATGCTCAGGCGTGCTCAAGTGCTGTATAAACCATACAAATAGAAATTAAACTACGTGAATCAATAATGGTTTGATTTTTCACTAACTAACATCTATAACAACAAATGTAAATGTAAATTTACTAATTTTCCTCATACCTCTCCTATCAAAGCCATCAAGGATTGTATAGCAGATGAAACACCAATATCCATTGCCCTCATCACATTTGTAGGTGTTTCAACTTGCATCATCTAAAAATAAAATAACAAATTATTCAACATAATCAACAATGTGCATATAAAATACACAAATCTATTAAGTACTTGATTCATTAGTTAAATTATTTATTCTATTACCTCCATGTAGGTTTGAGTAAATCCACCGCCACTAGGAAGTGTTCCATCAAAACCTCCAATATTAGTCTGTTCAACATCCAAACTCGCATATTAAATTACCATTCATAAAACAATGCTATTAACATGCAATAAATTTATAATTGTTTACTAGTTACATAACCCAACGATAGGTGCACTACATAAATAAGTTGGTGGGGGGCCGGTGTATCTAGCCTCAACACTATGACCTTGCAATTTTATTAAAATCATAAAAAAAAATTAGTTAATCTTGCATTTCAAAATTGAAATTTAATAAATTAAATTCAATGAACATGCACTAACTTTTACCCAACTATTAATGCCATATGCCTCATGCAAAATGTCAGCTACCCTCTCCATCTCCATAGCTATAGATGGATCTTGTGTACCAGTCTCCTAAGTGTCAGTGGGGTCATATGAACAAGTAGCCATGCAAGATTGACACACATGTGTTCGATGACCACCACTCGAAGAATCCCCTAGATGGCATTGTACAATAGGGCTAGTATGATGGATGACACTTTGGGTCAAAGTGTTGATCGCCTGCAATGTCTCTACGTTAGCATTTTCCTTCATGATGGAAGGCATAACAATGTGCTCATGCAGCGGCCTAGCGAGAGCTCATCTACCTTGTCACGTAGGATCCAATTGTGCACTGGGTCTATCCTAAGCTGCCCCCCCACCTCTCACCTGGAAATCCCTCATTCAAAATAATTTGGGATTTTGTTCAATATGAACTCACTGTATAGTTTCCTAAGGAAATATTGCGAAACCTCACAATTATTGCATGGTGGGTAATCAAAGACCATGTACCACCTATCATAAAGTTGGTCCCTAATCTGTTGGTGGTAGCACCAATGGATAGGAAACCTCTTCGCATTGAGGGTAAGATTTTGATTTGTTCGTGGGTCAATGAATAATGAGCATAAATCACCTTTTGTAATTTTTAAATCCTTTACATCTTTGTATGATAGTTTATTTGCATAATAATCCCTAGCCATGTGCCTCCTATCTTGCCATCCATTTATTTGTTTGCTAATTGAATCTACATTTTCTAACATATGTTTCAATGAATTTTCTAGGGTCATTCTTTTTGCAATTGAACCATTTGGATCACTCAACCTACTGATCAAATCCTCAATTTGTTTTTTGTTGTTCTCAATTTCACTCATTAAATTTTGTTGAGTGTTAGGAGGGGGTTGAGTGATTGGTGGAGGAGGTTGTTGTTGTGGTTGATTTTGATCTTGAGGATTTGGTTGGTCTTCTTGTTGAGGATCTTGAGGGTTTGTAGGTTGATTTGTATCTCCTAAAAATTTAAACAAATATATATCAAATTCAACCTAAAACTAACTAATTCAAAACAAAAACAACAAAATCCTTACCTGTCACATCTCCTCATCGTCGTGGCACCATCGTTGTGAAGAAATAGAAATTGTTGGTGAATTTTTTTTTGAATTGCTCCTCCTAGAATGCGAGTGTATAAGTATGGGGGTTTTGGCCACGGATACAAGAAAAAAATAGTCAAAATAACAATGACAGGTTTTCACTTTTTTTTTGCTTTTAACAAGCAATAACGCGAGCGCGTTATTAGTTTTTTGTTGTCGAGCCTCAGGCTCAGCACAATGAACCAATAATGTGAGCACGTTATAATGTGCTCGCGTTATTGCTTTTGAAATTTTTTTTGAAATTTTTTCACAAAATTGCTACCCATGTCCATGCACCTGCCCATTTGTCAACCTCAACTCATCCTTTATCCACCCTCACACAAACCTCAAACTCAAAACAAACCCAAAATTATCCTTTACCCACCTAAGAATAATTTTTCATAGCAGTCGAGTCATAATACCATTTCTCATACATATAATACTAGAAACAACCCACAACCAAGACAAACAACTTCAACATCCCTCTCATTGCATAATCCTATCTTACCTGGTCCTCCTCGTTTTCCTTCACAAAGTGGAAAGGAGTATGATCTTATTGAACAACTAAAGAACACTCTTGCTAAGATATCTTTATGGGACCTTATTCAATCCTCCCCTCATTATCACATGATTCAAAGAATTTTACAACAAGTTTCTAACACAAAACCAAATGAATTAGCAACCCAAATTAAAGCTATAACTTCAAAAAATGTAGACATTAATTTTTATCACCATGAGTTTCCTCCTTTGGAAGTGTGAAAGAAAAATGATTCCTTCATGATAATATCTGGCTACAACAGATTAGGAATAAAAATAACCCTTGTTGATAATGGCTCTACCCTTAATGTGTGTATTGTAAGACTTTTGGATAAACTTGGTGTGGATAAATCAAACATTCAACCCGATTCTTTATCTATTTGGGGTTTTGACAACATAGGAAAAAAATCACTTGGAGTGATTACATTACCTATTACTATTGGAAAATCCACTTTGCAAACTCCTATTTATATCATGCTCAATAATCTTTCATATAACCTCCTTTTAGGAAGAACATGGATTCATGAGATGCACGTGGTGCCCTCTACCCTTCATCATATCATGAAATATGTCTACAACAACAAAGTGTATATATTGGACGTTGATAATGAGCCTTATACTATTTTACAACTCAAGAAAAACAAGGAAAATACTTTGAAAATATTGACACCAACTACACAATTAGAACCCGTACAATAGAACGACAAAGAAAAAAATATTGAGGAAGTCACGAATCTATTAGAAGATGATTGGGTTCCTTAGACTTTTAACCTACATTAATGGGAGAATATAAGATCATAAAAAAAGATTCAGACAAGGGAAAAGAAAAAGTGGTAATGTCAACACAAAATTCGGAAGATCCTTTGAAAGCATCCACCTCAACCACTTTAGAAGAGAAGAAAACATATACAAAAATCTTTGATGAAACTGACTATCAAAAACCACCTAATCCAAAAGAAATGAAAAATATTTATGGAAAAGGTTATGAACTTATGAAACAACTTGGGTATAGTTGTAATGACAGAAAAAGGTCCCCTTAACTTGGCCTTGATTTAGTGTTGTAAAATTCCTAACATATTCACATTAGGTCTTGGGCCCTTGTGAACTAAATGGATTAAATGGTACATTACTTAAGTGTTGTGAAGTGTTGTAACTCACTTTCATACTTGTCTAAGGTCCTTTTAATGAATCACACCTAAATAACCTCTTTTTAACATTAATCTTGCCTTATTTCAAAGTGTTGTAACACACTTTCACACTTTTCTAGGCTTATCATTAACAATTGGGCTTTATTATGCTTTAATTGGCCCCATTTTGCAGTCCACAAGCCTTATTTATGTTTATTTTCGAGGATAATCATGAAAAAAGTATTTAAAACACCAAAATCCTGAAAACCCACCTCAAATTCCTAAGGTGGGACTCATTCACCATTCTGGTTAAATGAGTCCCATTTAGGCCAAAATAAAATTCAAATTAAATATTTGGTGGGATTTTATTCTCCAAGATCCAATGTCATCTTGTAGTGTTGTAATTTCAGAAATTCTTGCATAATTGAGTATAAATACAAGTTCCTTTCATTCATTTCTCACCTAGCAAGTTGAATGAACATCCTTATAGACAATTTGAGTTCACAAGAGTATTAAAGGGAACATTATTCAACATTTTAGAGCATTATTCAAGCATCAATCAACATGTCAAAGATCTCTTGCATCATGTTTTTTATTGTGCTAACAATTGTGGTGTAGGATTTTGTGATTCAAGCAAGCATTTCACTCAAGATCTATCTCCTTCAAGCTAGAGTCAAAAACCACATCCATTGCAGCCATTTCAAGCATACTTTCAGCACCTAATTGCAAGGGTTTGGTGATTTTTAGCATCATATCTTGTTCATTCAACATTTTCCTTCCATATTTGATTTGGTGTGTCGAAAAAAGGGTCTTTTGGCTTTTTCACACTCGTTTGGGTTCTCCTTGCGGATTTTGGATTAATGTTGCCTTGATTTAGTGTTGAAATGTGGATAACACATTCACGTTAGGTTTTGGCCCCTTGTGAACTAATTTATTTTAATGGTACCTTGCAAATGTGTTGTAAAGTGTTGTAACACACTTTCACACTTTTCTAAGGTTTTATCAATTAACTAAGCATAACAAACATAATTTCAATCATCATTAATCTTAATCTTGCCTTATTTAGAGTGTTTTAAAGTGTTGTAACACACTTTCACATTCCTCTAGGCTTGTCACTAATAATTGGGATTTCTTATGCTTTAATTGGACCTATTTTACATCCACAAGCCTCATTTATTGCATCTTTTTGAGGATAATCCTAACACCAATTAGTAACCAATCATAATTCAGGTGTTCTTGGCTTGTGTGTTCTAGATTTAGTGTTTGGGACTCATTCGCTACCTTGGGAAAATGAGTCCCACCTAGGTCTTTTTGGCCCCCACGCAGTTTTCACACATTTCTAAACACTTTTGATTTTTCATCCAATACATTATGTGTGATGGGACTCATTCACTACCTTGGGTGACTCAGTCCTGTGTGACCAAAATTCAAATTTAAATCAAATTTCTGGTAGGATTTTATTCTCCTAGATCTGATGTTAGCTTGTAGTGTTGTAATTTCTAGGATTCTTGCATAATTGAGTATAAATACAAGGTTCTTTGTCTCATTTTCTCCTAGTAAATAATCAATTGATCCTTATAGAAGATTGATTTCAGAGGAAGATTTGAGAAAGATCATTCAAGGCTTCCTAGGGTAGATTATTGAGCATTCAAGAGCATTCAAGAGCATCAATCATCATGTCAAACATCACATTCTTCATGTTTGTTATTGTGCTAACAATTGTGATGTAGAGTTCATGACCCAATAAATAATTGCATTCAAGATCTATCAACTTTAAGAAAGAGTCAAGAACCACATCCATTGCAGCCATTTCAAGCATAATTGCAGCACTTTATTGCAAGGGTTTGGTCTAGGATGCATATTTTTCAAGAAGCAAAGTTGGAGAAAAGTTGTCAAATCCCTAAAGTTTTCAATGTTTCCATTCAACCTTGGAGAATCTTGGAGAATACCTACAAGTATTATTTTGCATATTCAGATCTAGAAACTAGTCAAAAAGAGCAGAGAAGACCATGAGACACGTCTAGTTCAGAACCTCTGAAAAAGTAGAGGTGGACTGATTCGTCACTATTGGTGAATGAGTCCCACTATACAGGCCTAAATATGATTTTTTCTTATTCGGATACCCTTTTAGCTTAAACCTATTTCTGCACATTTTCCTTGAAACCAGACTGATTCACCCAACTTGGAAAATGAGTCTCAATTAGCATAAACAACATATTTTTCAGTGATTGAGAGCTCTAGTCTACCTTCTTCAATCTCCTAGGTGCACAAATTTCAGTCTCATAGCTTCTTACTACATTTTACTTATCTTTCTAGATCATTTTGCATACTATACTATGTTTTCAAAAATCTTTTTTTCCAAGTTTACACTTGGTGGTGAACCCTTCATTTGACATCATTCAATCCCCTAGAACATTCCCTTTGCCAGATTTTAATCTCCTTTGCATTGAAATATCAAGGGTTTGTTCTTGAGTGAAACGAAAAAAAAGAAAATTGACCTCTCTCCTTTTAGGTCCAAAACCCTAGAAGCCAAAGAGGGAGGCCACCATTTTTCTTCACTTCATTTTGGTGAACCTGCATTTAGAGAATTATAATTCTAATTTGGAGTACATTTACATCCTAGATTTAGCTTGCATTAGGTCTTGCATTAGTTAATTGCCATCCTAGGGTTTCAATTTTTGTATTAGTGAAAAGCTCATTTAGCTTACATTATTGCACTTAATTTCATTGAAAATTAGTAAAATTCTACATTTTCATCTCAGATTTTTATTAGAAAACATAAAAAGCATAAAATTCAATTTTAAAATTATGAAAATTTTCAAAAAAAATAGTACCAGGACTCATTCGCCACCTTGGGCGAATTAGTCCCTTTGCATATTTTGCACTACATTTTCTATCATTTATAGTTCATTTTTTGGGTTTCTGTTTGTTGTTATTACCTTTCTATTTCATTCAAATCATTACATCTAGCTTAATTTCATTCATCTTATGCATCACTTAAAAATAAAAATTGCATTTACAACATTGTTGCATAGTTTAGCATTTAAAATTTGCGTCATGGATATGAGCTTTGGAAAAATTTGGATGTCATCAAAATCCTTAGTGGATGTGTCAAGTTGTACCTTTGGAAATGATCCTAGAATGACATTGAACTCACTCATGCTCACTCAACTCCTAATGCATGTCCTCCTCATGATGTTGACATCATTGGAGAAGATGATGACAACATGAATAGGTTCTTAAATGATTGTCTTAATAACTTTGGGGCTAACACATCCTTCTATTCATCCATGAATGAACCAAAACCTCCTACCATACCACTTCTTGAGATGTTTGGTTATTTGCATCCCAAAACAAAAGTTGAACCTAAGTTCCCTACACTAGGTGAACCTAGTTCCTCTAAGCAAGTAAAAACTCAACCCTTTTAAGATAACAAGGTCACAATCACTCCCATCAATCTTCAAGAAACATATGGAAAAGGCTTGACAATCTTGAGAAAACAAGGGTGTGATACAACAAGTGAACATGAAATTCATCAACTCCTAGAGAAAATACCAACTAAGGAAAATACAAAAGGGATAGGATATCAAGATCACCCTCACAACAAACACGTTCCTAAATAATAAAGGCTTCATAGTGATGGAATGGTTATCTTATATCATCATCTCGATATGAATATTTTCCTTCCTAAATAAAATCCAATGATTCATAACAATGGGAGGATCTCTCTAGGTCCTCCTTTGCAACCTTCAACTAGAGAAGTTGGTGAATCTAATAACAACAAAGCACCTTACATGACCTCACACACCCAAATAGAAATTGAATGACAACTGAAACATATTATAAACATAGGTTGGCTTAAACTCCCACCTCACCCTAGAAGAAACTTTCTTAAAGATAACATGAAGTATTGTACATATCATAGGATTCTTGAAAATCTTACGTATGAGTGTCGAAGTGTATTCAGAATCCTTCAACAATTTGACATTATAGAAATAATCCCTTAAAATGGGACGCTTTCCTCCTTGTCATGTATAGTTGTATAACATGTTATTCTCACTATTACATGACTCCTTCCCATCACCTCAACTCATTCTTTCTTTGCACTTAGTGGGGGAAAGAAGTTGATAACCCTGTCCTAGTAATTCATTTGTCATTGTCCCTTAGGTTTTTCATTTACCTTTCACTTATACAGACTGAGATTGGGAGGTAGATTAATTTCTCATAGGTTGACCTACATTTTGCTTACTATCCTTTGGTATTTTCATTTTCTTTTGTATGATTGCATGTGCGTAATGCGATCTCCCGTGACGTTTTGTTTTCTGCCTCTTTGTGACATTCCTCTATTTTTACCTTCATTCTTCTCTATGTTGTGCATCACTTTCACTTTTCATTTCATCTTTTTCTTGTGTTTTCCTTTTAGGGATGATGCAATGCATTGAGACATTCATGTCTTCTTCATGTTGACCCAAAAGGCATTCCTTTTCTCTAGCCTTTCCATTTCATCTTTATCTTTGTCTTGTGTTTTCCTTTTGGGGATGATGCAAGGCATCGATACATTCATGTCTCCTTCATGTTGACCCAAAAGGCCTTAATTTTCTCTTTTCTTTTCATTTCATCTTCATCTTTTCCTTGTGTTTTCCTTTTGGTGGTGATGCAAGGCGTTGAGACACCCTATGTATCTTCAATGTTAACTTAAGGGGTTTTCCTTTGTTTTTCTCTCTTTGTGTCATTCTTCTAGTTCTATATGTATTTGGGGGATGATGACAATTCCAAGCTCCTTAAAAACATTTCAGCAAAGAACATACTGACCCCAAATCCATAGATCCCTTATGTTTTTGGTGTTTTCATTTTGGGGGAAACCCCTCTCTCTATTCTTTTCTCTTGCATGACGCAACCTTACTCGAAAATATATGAATTGGAATAGGGCTTTCCAAGTTGTCTCTCATGTCTTTCTTATTGTTTGCATTTATCATTTGCTACTTTAAAGTAATTTCTCATAGTATGGTGTTTATAAATCTATTTAAAGTGGGGGCATAAATTGTCATTATCCTTTTTCATGGTTCTTAGTGCAGCCTTCTTGCTTCATATGATGCATTTTTCACTTTGTGGATGACATTGGGTGTGATGTCCTTCATGAGCATGATATCTCTTAGCATATTACATTCCTCTTAGGGGATTGATGTGATACACTACATCCCCTAATTTGTGAATTTTGTGTTCTTTGATTGGTTCTCTCTTGGAGACATTAGGTACAATGTTCTCTAAGTCAAATACCTCGCATGAAATAAGCAAGACTCCTTTGAATATTTCCTATTTTTGCATTTTGTATTTTTTTTTATATAGCCACCTTGAATAACACAACTTCCATGCCTATAGATCCTTCCTATTTGTTCATGAACTCCAAGCATACAAAAAATTTATTTTCTCATGAAGCTTGAAAATCATTTTGTGTGGTGCCTTATTAAAGTTATCAAGATGAATAACTTTGGTATGGTTAAGCAGGAATCCCAATTCGAGGCATGAATTTCCCAATATCCACTTGCATGTGTGTGTGAGTACATACCAACCATGAGTGTATGTTTCTCACCTTTTAGGACTTCTCACCCAGTGGACAACCATGAGTTTCGTCGCCTCTGAGTGAGTATGAATTTTCGAAACAAACAACCTAGATTTGATCCACATCGGGATGGAAAAATACTTGAAGGTTGATTTTATTCTCTTTTATTTCATTTCTCTTTTTCATCCTTGGCAGTGTATGATTGGCCTTGTCATTTTTATTTATATCATTTTCATGTGTGTTCCTTTGTGCTTATGTTGGTTTGTCATGGGATCTTTATCCTGCGGGCTTTATCATCCTTCTTGATTGTTGTCATCTCATCTTGCTAGCATTGGTATATTGGAACCCCCCTTGATGCATGTTTTTTCTACTTTAGTGTGAGTTTGAAGCAAGTTCATTCTCTCACTAAAGTGGGGTCTAAATGTAGTGTTGAAAAAAGGGTCCTTCAACTTTTTTGCACTCATTTGGGTCCTCCTTGCAAATTTTAGATTAATGTTGCCTTGATTTAGTGTTGAAATGTGGATAACACATTCACATTAGTTCTTCATCCCTTGTGAACTAATATATTTTAATGGTACCTTGCAAAGGTGTTGTAAAGTTTTGTAACACACTTCCACACTTTTCTAGGGTTTATCAATTAACTAAGAATAATAAACATAATTTCAATCATAATTAATCTTAATATTTCCTTATTCAAAGTGTTGTAAAGTGTTGTAACACACTTTCACATTCATCTAGGCTTGTTATTAATAATTGGGATTTCTTATATGCTTTAATTGGCCCTATTTTGCATCCATGAGGCTCATTTATTGCATCTTTTCAAGGATAATCCTGACACCATTCAGTAACCAATCATAATTGAGGTGTTCCTAGCTTGTGTGGCCTAGATTTAGTATCTGGGACTCATTCACCACCTTGGGTGAATGAGTCCCACCTAGGTCTTTTTGGCCCTAATGCAAGTTTCACACATTTCTTGACACTTTTGATTTTTGGTCCCATACATTATGTGTGATGGGACTCATTCGCCACCTTGGTAAAATGAGTCCCATGTGACCCAAATTCAAATTTAAATCAAATTTTCCAACGAGATTTTATTCTCCTAGATCTGATGTGGGTTTGTAGTGTTGTAATTTCAGGAATTCCTGTATAATTGAGTATAAATACAAGGTTCTTTCTCTCATTTTCTCCTATAAAGCAATCAAGTGATCCTTATATAAAATTGATTTCATAAGAGAATTTGAAAAAGAGCATTCAACGCTTCCAAGGGCAGATTATCAAGCATTCAAGAGAATTCTTCAAGCATCAACCATCATGTCAAAGATCAAATTCTTCATGTTTTTTATTGTGCTAACAATTGTGATATAGAGTTCATGACCTAAGAAAGCATTACATTCAAGATCTATCAACATCAAGCAAGAGTCAAGAACCAAATCCATTGCATCCATTTCAAGCATAATTGCAACACTTTATTGCTAGGGCTTTTTATAGGTTGGAAATTTGTCAATAAGAAAAGTTGGAGAAAATTTGTCAAATCCCTAAATTTTTCAAAGTTTCCATTCAACCTTGGAGAAGCTTGGAGAAGACCTATAGGTGTTATTTTGTAGATTTGGATCTCGAAACTAGTCAAAAAGAGCAGAGTAGACCGAGAGACACATAATCCAGTTTAGAACTTCTGAAAAAGTAGAAGTGGACTAATCTACCACTATTGGAAAATGAGCCCCACTATATAGTCCTAAACAAGATTTTTTCATATTTGGATACCCTTTTGGCTGAAACTTGTTTCCGCACATTTTCCCAAAAATTGGACTGATTCGCCTAGATTGGCGAATGAGTCCCAATTAGGATAAACAACAAATTTTTCAGTGATCCAGATCTCCATTCTTTCTTCTCCAATCTCCCAAGTACACACATTTTAGTCTCATAGCTTCTTACTGCATTTTACTTATCTTTCTAGGTCATTCTACATACTACATTGTGTTTTCAAACATCTTCATTTCCACGTTTACACTTGGTGGTGAACCTTTAATTTGACATCATTCAATCCCCTAGAACATTCCCTTTGCCATATTTCAATCTCCTTTGCATTGAAATCTCAAGGGTTTGTTCTTGAGTGAAACAAACAAAAAGAAAATCGACCTCTCTCCTTTTCAGTCCAAAACCCTAGAAACCAAAAAGGGAGGTCCCCATTTTCCCTATTTCAGATTTCATTTCAAGGATTAATTTCCAAAAATGGGTTTGACCAAGGAAAACCCCTATCCACTAACCCCACAAAATTTTTCCCTCTTGTTTGTGTCTAATTTGCAAGGCTAGGTTGCAAATTTCCTAAGGAGTAAGATTGGAGAAGTGTAGAAAAACATCCAAAGTTGTCAAAGTTGTCATCAAGTGTTGAAGAGCCTTGGAGATCATCTACATATCATAAATTGTTGTTTCACATCCAAAAACCAATTGAGAAGAGCATATCAGATTGAGGTGCATAAAATCAATTTTGAAGCTTCAAAAAATCCTAACTAGACTGATTCACCATTTCTAGTGAATGTGTCCCAATTCGAGTAATGTTTTAGAACTTTACAAATTTTGATATCCTTTTGCCCAAAACCCGTTTCGACACAGTTTCCCAAAAATAGGACTGGTTCACCCAACTTGGTGAATGAGTCCCAATCAGCCATAACAATAAAATTTCTAGTGATTCAGATCTTCATTCAGCCACCTTCTAGATTTTCGGGTGCACACATTCTGTTTTATAGTTTTTTGTTTCATTTCAACCTCTTTCTAGGTCATTTAGCATTAGTTTACATTCAATTAGGGCTTTACATTTCATTATCTTTTCCAAGTCTCAACTTGGTGACTTAAATCCCATTAGATCATATTCAACCCCTAGGACAACCCTTAGAAAGATCTCTTTCTCCCTTGTATTGAGATCTCAAGGGTTATCCTTGAATGAAATTGGAAAAGTGGGTATGCTCTATGTCCAAAACCATATGATAGCATTCCATAACCACTTTTTCACCATTTCAATAGTGGAAAAGGATGTGGTGCTAGAGAACAAGTCATCCATATCCCTATAGATTGTAACACACAAGAAACAACTCATGGTCTTGGTTATTGTCCTTTGATAGAAATCAAACCAGCAAGAAAACCTTCACTCAATATCAACACTCTTACAAAAGATTCTTCTAAGTCAACTATAATAGTAGCACATCTCAAACTAATAGACACTAGTTGTCTTGATTATTATCCTTTGAAAGAAACAAAGAAATCCTCACTTAATGTCAATGTCATCATGAAAAACACTAATTATTTGAATTGGTTAGATTTTACACCCTCCTGTAAAGGAGAGTACAAAATATCACAATCTAAAGAGTCTTGTGTAAGTATGGCATCTTGTACTAGGCAATAGATATCTTTGTCAAAAAATAATGAAACATCCTCTACTTTGAATCAAGAAGGTATCTTGTCGAGACTTCTCCAAGATCATTTGATATCCCTCCCTCCAAGAACATGAAATAAATTTTATTACGAGTTAATTTTTCACATATCATAGAGTTCATGGGAATTCTACTAATGAATGTAAGTCTTTGAATAAAAAAATTCAACATCTTAAGGATCATGGTGCTCTTCCTTGTGTTAAAGCACCTAGTTCCTCTAATTGAAACTTATTTTCATCCTATTCGGCTCATCCTTGTCTTGCACTAATTGGGGGCAAGGGGTTAAATAGCCTTGTCCTCATATGTCACTTTTTGTTGTCTCTTTTGGCTAGTTGACCACCTTTCATGTACATATAAGAGCAAGCTTGGGATGTGGATAACATTCCTTAAGTTGACTTGCATCTGACATACTCATTCATGATGTAGTTTGATTCAGAAACATATGACTTAGCATAGGGATTTTTGAATAAGCTCTCATTTCTTCTACTACTTTAAAGAAATTTCTCATATTAATGGTGTTAGTGACCGCTTTAAAGTGGGGGCATACATCGACAATCATGTTTCACTACATGATTTTCTTTTTTCTTATGATGTGTCCTTTTCTTGGTGACATCATTGGGTTTGATTTCCTCCAAGAGTATGATATTTCTTTGACTCATCCTCTCTTGGAGACATTAGGCATGATGTCCCCTAATAATAAACCTTACATGAACTAAGTGAAATCCCTTTGAACATTCCTTACACTAGTTTTCATTTACAAAAACTGTTATATGGCCACCTTGCATAACACACTTTGCATGCCTCTAGAGCCATCTTGTTTGTTTATGAGCTCCAAGCATACAAATTTTTCTTGTCTCATGAAGCTTGAAGATCATTATTATGTGGCACCTTACAAAATTTATTAAGAGGTATAACTTTGCCATGGTTTTATGGGAAGCTGACTCGAGGTATGAATTTCCCTTAGCCGCTCACTTTTTTTTGGTGAGCACATACCGACCATGTGTGTATGTGTCTGACCCTCTTGTATTACTCACCCAATGGATAGCCAAAAGTTATGTTGCCTCAGAGTGAGTGTGCATCTTTGGATGTATAGCTTATATTTGATCCACATTGTGTTGGACAAATAGTCGAGGCTTGATCCAACTCTTTGTTTTTTCTTTTATTTCTTTTAGTTATTGACATTGTATGTTCACGTATCTTGTTTTGTTGCATATCATACACCTTCTGTATGCCCTTTTTGTCCTTATGTCATTTTGACGTAGGACCTTGGATCCTAGGGGCTTGACCACTTTCTCAATGCCTATCAGTCTAGACCATCCACATTGATACAATTGGACCCCTCTTGAATGTCTATTTTAGTGTGAGTTCAAAGCAAGTTCATCCTCTCACTAAAGTGGGGGCTAAATATAGTGTCAAAAAATGTTGTCGTGGACATTTTCACACTTAATTTGGGAATAATTAATGATAAATTAGACTTAATGTCAGCTTGATCTAGTGTTGTGATGTGTTTTACACATCCACATTAGGTTTAGGGCCTGTTTAAGCTAAATAAACCTAACTCTTCCCTAATTTAATGTTGTAAAGTGTATTTATTCACATCTTCACATCCAATTTAGGAGGCTTGTAAACTAAAGTGGACCTAATCTAGTGTTGTAATGTGCTTTACACATTCACATGGGATATAGGGCCCTTATAAGCTAAATAGACCCAATTTTTCCTTAATTTAGTGTTGCTAAGTGTATTTATTTACACTTACACATTGGATTTTGGGCCCTCTTACATTTATGACCTTAATATAGGCCCCTAAGACCCTATATTGTGCATCCCAATGCATATTTCAATCAAAAACCTAACAATATGAACATATAAACTTAATTTACACACTCTTCAACACTTTAGCAATCAAAATAGGCCTTGTGGGACCCATTCACCATTTTGGGTGAATGAGTCTCAGCCAGGTGGGACCCATTCACCTAGCTTGGTGAATGAGTCCCATTTGGCCTAATTTCAAGGTTTCAAGTGAGAAAAACTGGGTTTTAAGTTTAAATTTCATGTATGTCAGCCTTTGAGATCTAATCCATGGGATATTAGATGGATTTCCTATATAAATGAGCTTTCAAATCATTATTTCATAAGGTCTACATTTTATCAAGTCAAGAATTCCAAGACTTCACAAGATCATCTAGAGAGCATTCAAGATCACTTTTAAGGAATTCAAGGGAAAAATTCTTCATCAATTGTTGTAGCACTTCAAGATCCATCATCATGTCAAGGATATTAAGCATCAATCATTTTATTGAGCTAGATTTGTGATGTAGCATTGAAGATCCAAGATCAATCATTATTATACACCTATTGTCAAGATCAAGATCTACATCCTTCATGGCCATTTCATGTTGAGTTGCAAATTTACAAGACATAATTTACAAGGCATCATTTTACATTATTCATGTTATTTGTTTCATTTTTTATGCCTTCATTTCATTATCTCATCATTTGGTTTAATTACCTATAAGGGGGTTTGACCAAGATAAACCCCTATTCCCTAACAATCAACTCTCTCTCTCTCTCTCCCCCTCTGTGTGTGTGTGTGTGTGTAATTGTAGATCTAGGTGCTTGGAAGACTTGAAGGATCATTTAAGATTAGGTTATAAGCTTAGAGAAAGTTGTTGGTGTTGTCTTTCGATTTGCAAGGTCATAATCTTCACCAAAAAGTCATCTACATGTTTGAAATCAAGGTTTTAGATCTGGAAACTAAGAGGAACATAAAGAGAAGAATGAGAGGAGAAGATTCAAACTTTAAAATTATAGAAGACCATAATTGGATTCATTCACCCATATTGGTGAATGAGTGCCAATTTAGGTCAATTTTGAGATTTTTGCAGTTTCGAATACCCTTTCTCCATAAACTTGTTCTTATGCATAAACCTTGATCTGGGACTGACTCAATTGGATTGGCGAATGAGTCCGAGTAGGCCTAAATTTTAGGATTTACAACATTTCCAATCTTCATTCAAGCCTCTGCAAGTTTCCAAGTGCACACTTATGATTTTACAGCTTTTTGTTATGATTTATATGCATTTCTAGGTCAATCATTCAAGTTTCATGCATCACTTGGTTTTGTCATTAGATCTTGCATTTAAATTTTTTTTCCAAGCCCTAGCTTGGTGGTGAAGCACTTATTTATCCCTCATCAGTTTAAATTCAGCCCCTAGGACTTCTCTCTCCTTTGCATTGAGATCTCTAGGGTTTTTTCTTGAATGAGAGAGAGTGAAGATTCTCATTCTAGGTCTCAAACCCTAGAAAAGAAACAATTTTCGACCTTTCGATAGCTTAGAGCCTTCATATCTAATATGTAGAATCAATTCCATTGGCAGGAGAGAACCAAGGAATATTTACAAGTAGAGAGAATAGTAGGACTCCAAATGAGATATCCCCACCAAAATCCCTTTGCCTTCAAAGCCCAATTCTGAAGGATTAAAAGTTGTGAAGCTATAAGGAACAAATATAATGACAATCTCCAAAGTTGCTCTGAAATTTTCAAAGTTCATGGGCCACAATTAATAGAGAGGGCATGGAGTGATTTTAAGGAGTGGTACACTCCCCTACCTATGTATCTCAAAAGGAGGGAGATCATCTTCCCCACCAATCTAAGGTGGTCCTTAAAAAGGGCTGAAGCATTAAAAAAAATATTATGGCAGCTCAAAACCAAGTTGATAGGGATGTGATATAGACCTCCATTACTCCTTCAACCACCCCCTACAGTTTTTATCGTTTGGATGAAGAGGCATAGGACATATACAATCTTAGTTCCAAATATGATGAATTGAATAGGAATAGGGATGCAAAGAGGTAGAGAGGCAGAGGACTCATCATAAATCAGGAGGAATTTCTCAAGCTTAGGAAGGGGAGGGTGATGAGATATAAATAATATCATTCTTATGATGAGTTGAATACCCTTCTTTGTTCTTGCCAACCACCTCAACCATGCCAATTTGTTTATTTTTAGAAGCAATAACAATCTACTTTTTATAAAATGGTGTATAAATCTTTATTTCTCAAATTGATTGGAACTAGCTAACTAATGTTGATATAATGGTATATAATTTGAGTAATTGTGTAGGATTTATGCATGGCCTATGAAAGGAGTAGACTTCAAGTGGTTGAAGTTAGTGTGCTAGAAGTATGGGCACCATAAATTTAGGCATGCATAGTGGAACAACTTTTTCTAAAGCATTCTATTAATTTTTTGTTAAAGACTTTATGGATCCACTCAAAGCCTTTATTATGTTTTATGTCATGAACATCAATTAGTTGTAATTATGTTTAAGAATTTTTCAATGGTATTCTCCTACCATTTGAAAATTAGGATTTTGTAGTAGTACAATATATATGTGTAACTACCAAAAACAAGGATATGATGTTATGATATATTCTGAATATTGTTTAGTTATGTTATCCATGTTGCTACACTTTTATGACATGAATAAATGAATATCACCAGTCTTATTCTGAGTAATTTGTTCTGAGTAATGGAAGTGCTATGAATGGATTTATTTTGAACTTGTGAAAGTACCACATGTGATTTGAGCTAATCGTAGGAACGCTCGAGAGTTGACCACTCGAGGGATCTCATAGAGTAGATAAGTACTTTTATTGTTAATACTGTTACTTCCATTTTGTACATGTTATATTTAGATGAACGTTACTTTGTGTTGAGGTATGTCATGTGTTCGTAGGTCGTGGTTTTAAGTAAATATGATCTTTAAGTTTTGTTTACTTGAAAATTTTGAAGCACCCACTCTTGTTGTTAATTACAAGTTGTTAAGTGTACTTTCAGTTAGTAGTTAGTCGTTAGTAGTTAGTCGCTTTTGTTTAAATTTCATAGTTTAACTGCAAGTGTTGATTCTTAGATAATTTACATGATTTCTAGAATAGGAATTTGAATGTTTTCTAGCTTAATTTTTTTTGTGCTTTCTAGTTTAATTTCTATTTTCAACCATTTCAAAAATTCAGAAAATCTTACTAAGAGATATGGCCAAAATATCCCCTTTTGCATACAGCCTTTCGACACTACCTAGTTGACATAATTGCCATATTTTCAACTAAAGTTTTAGGACCTTATGATAGCCTATCACAAGTGAGGATTAATTAATAAATAATTTATTTATTTATTAATAGTGGATGGATAATGTTGAGATGAAATAGGAGAATTAAATAATTAAATAATTATTTAATCTTCGAAGTGTGGATCCAGTCAATTAAATAATTAATAAAAATTATTTAATTTATGAAGGTGTTGAATGTTAATTAAACAATTAATAATAATCATTTAATTAAAAAATAAGAATAAGTGTAATTAATGACATAATTTTTTATTCAAGGGGTAAACGCTTTTGAACCAGAGCTATGAACCAGAATACAACCATTCAACAATACCACCCCAATGGGGTTTGAACCTTGGTGGCAAGAACAACAATGCCACCATTAAACCATCACACCATGCCAATACCAGCTAATTAATGACATAAAGATTTATTTAATTAATTAGGAAGATTTATGGTAATTAGGATATAATTAAATAAATAAGATTTATTTAATTAGTTAGGAAGAATGAATCAAAATGAATTAATTAAATAATGTAAATTCAATTAATATTAGAATATGATATTTGATAATAATCAAATAATGAAGTATTATTTAATCATCAAGGGAAAACGGTTAAAATTAGTATAAAAGTGTTACTTGCAGACTAAGACAATTTTGGGTATCTATATTTTTCCCCTCTTTGATACAATGTATTTTTATAACGTTGTTTCAAAGAAAATTCAAAAATTCATGTTTAGGAGTTGCCTTGGTATGCCCTAGTGATGGTGAGATAGCATGGTGCCCCCTTGGAAAAATTTGCAATTTTTTGAAAAATTCCCAAAAATTGGGAAATTGTTTCAACAAGCTAATTTGGTAGTGTTAAGCATGTTGGTAGAAAAATATTTTTATTTTTAGGCATTCGGGGTGTCTTTCAAAGGTACATGGTGAGAAAGTAGTGTACAATCTTGACTCTAGGCTAGTGACAATGCAAAGGTGCTTCGAGACTGATGATATCAGTGTCAAGGAGTATGCAACTCGATGGGACACCTTGATAGATAGATATGAGTGGTTGATAGTTGTTGTTTGTAGTGTTATTTCTAGGATTGTTGTTCCAAATAGATGAGGACATGGATTTCCAATTGGATGGGGCTGTATGCTAGTTGACATGATGGAGGAGAGTGATGTGTATACCTAGGGCCCTTGTATGTTAGCCATGTTATATTTCCAACTTCACAATATCACCTATAGAGGTACTCGATCCATTGGATGTGGCACAAGGCTACTTATGGTTTGGGCATGGGAGCATATAGTCATGTTCAGACCAGTGATAGATAGAAACCTACCACCTAGGTTACCATATGTATATATGTATGGAAGTTTTATGACCCAGATACATGTCGAGGATGTTGAGTACTAGATACATGCAACTAATTTTCATGATTAGTTAAGATGGACGTTGTACTGATAGTGTGTACCTTGGGAGGATGACGTTGAGCACCTGCCCTATTATAGACAGACTCAATATCTGATAAGGTTCACAATACAAATCCAACACATTATTGAGAGACAACTATCAAAGCGGGTCCTTAGATAGTTTGGTGAGAGACAAGGGGAGCCTATTGAGGTTGTATATTTTGTGATATTAGCTCGTGAGGTGCCTCAATGGGGAAATATGATCAATCACCAGTTTTCCATATAGGATTTTTATTAGTTATAGTCAATACGGTGGGGAACACTGGTAGAGCTAATAGATGCAGGTATAAAACTTGAGTATGATACATAGTGGGCTCAACACAAGCCAGTGCCACTTACAGATCTGTATTTATCAATGTTGATTGAGAGACAAGGGAGAGGTCATAGAGGTAGGCAGTGAGGGAGGGGATTGGGAAGAGGTGATGGTGGTAGGGGTGAAGGATGGGATGACAGTGATGATGGAGGGGGTGGTGGAGGTAGGGATGGTGACCTAGGGGTGGTGAAAAGGGGAGAGGAAAAGGTTAGGTGCCACTAGTGATTCATCTAGGTCACTATCTCCCATCAGAGAGGAGGGGGGAGGAGGTTAGGGTGGATGATTTTCCTTGCTAGGAGGAGGAATTACTTATAGAGGAGGAGATGGATGTGGACGTCGAGGTAGAGGAGGTTTCTTGAGAAGTGATGATGATGGAGGGGTTGCATGATATTGCTATCAAGGAGGTTATTAGAGATGTTATGGAGGAGGAGGCAAAGGAGAGGGCCCAAGATCCTTAGACTTTTTCCATGTAGGCACAACTCTAGGATGCATTAGCATAGGTACATGTTTTATAAGGCCAAGTTTCACAATTTATTATAGAGCACAATATGGCTATCATCAAAGGGTAGAGGGTAGAGGAGTGATCACTCTATTTTAGTGGATCTAGCATAGATATATCCCTTAGAATATATCGGGTTAGTAGAGAGGCATATTATTATCATGATTTATATGAGGATACAGTGTTAGTAGCCAAGAGCGAACCGAGCTTTACATAGAGTCGTCCAGTCACAATAGATCCCACTCACATTGGTCACAAAGCAATGGATGAGTTTCAAGATTGAGGATGTCACCATATGATCAACCACCTTTTCATCCATGCAGGAATCCTAAAAGGCCATCTGGGTCAGGACAGAGGCAAGACCTGCCTTCACTAGAGCACTCACCAGTAGAGGATAGAGTTAGCTATGGACAGCTAGATTTTATACATATGGACATGTGTTTTTGGTCGAGCCTGTGAGCACAATTTTTTATAGTCATTCAATTTTGTACTATGACACATTTTATATATATATATATGAGATTCATCAATTTTGGCTATGATTATATGATATGTTATGTGCTCTATGCATTTTCTATGTGATGGATGCTTATGGATGAATATGATGGTATTTTTTTTCTCATGTATGGATGGATGAACATGATATTGATTTATGCTTATATGTATGTCTAATGTTTATGATGCTATGTGGATGATGATTCTAAAAATGTAATATAATGCTATCTATATTTTTGTATTCTTTTATGCAATATTTATAACCTATATACATGTGATATATGATGTTCTAACATGATTATGGATGTAGGATGATGTAGCTAATATACCTAGTTTTGTGTGTCATAGCATGCCGCTGAAATGACTACAAGGACTAACAGAAGAAATATTAGTGAGAAGAGATAATTACCGAGGAGTGAAGAATTTTTCTAGATGGATCGTTCATCCAAATCAAGCTTGATGTAATTATTGATAGCATTTTAGTATGAGACAAGCAGATGTATGGACACCTAAGCATGAATTGTGAAGGTGGATTTTATTTTCACTTGCTTAAATATTATGATATATGGACAATTGGATAATGTACACCAATTTGAGATGATCAGAAGCAAATGAATAGATAGAGAATGACTTGGAATAATCAAGACTTACCAAAACAGGGGCCTCAACAATAATACTCTTGATTTCTACAAATGCTTCATTAGCCTCTATATTCCATTCAACCTTTGATTCTTGCTTTAGCATGGCATTCAATGGCTTGACTATCTCTGCAAATCCAATGATAAATTTCCTGAAAAAATTAATCCTGCCAAAGAAATGACTTAATTTCTTTCTTCCTTGTAGGGGGTGAATTTTCAGTATAGCCTCCACTTGTTTAGGATCAATGGCAATACCCTGTTCTGAAATAACATGTTCTAGCAGCTTTCCCTCAGTGACTCCAAAAATGCACTTCTTTGGATTAAGTGAAATGCCAAATTCCATGCACTTCTAGAACACTTTGCATAAATTTGCAACATGATCACTTATCTTCTTGGAAAAGATTTTCAAATCATCCATGTAGATGATTATGCACTTTCCAATGATCTCCTTGAAGGAAATATCCATATATTTTTGGAATGTAGCTCCAGCATTGATTAATCCAAAGGGCATTCTTTGGTAAGAAAAAGTTCCCCATTTGGTAGTGAAGGCAGTCTTGTGCCTATCCTCATATTGGACCATGATTTGGTTGTATCCAAAGTACCCATCCAAAAAGGGCATCATCTGAGATCCATTAACAATATGAAGCACCTCTTCTAGTGAAGGGACTAGATAATTATCCTTTTCTATTGCTCTGTTCAGTTTCCTAAAATCAACACACAACTTGATTTCTCCGTTTTTCTTCCTAACTGGAACCAAGTTTGAAACCCATGTTGAATGTCTTACTAGAAATATGATTTGTGCTGAGAGTAGATTCTACACTTCCTTCTGAATAATGGGCTCTAGTAAAGCATTAATTGGTCTCTGTCTTTTCCTGAATGGATTACCATTTGACTTGAGGGGGATAGTATGTGTAATGATTGAAGTTTCATATGTCCTTAAGTCATCATAACTCCAGGCTATCACATCTTGATATGTGTGCAAGGAATCAATAATTTCTTTCCTCTCCTCTGAAGTACACACCTTACCAATAAAGACATTTTTGACATCACTTTGGGTCCCCATGTTGTATGTTTCACACTAACAGTTGTGGGACTCCCTTTTCATTTTCTGCTCTTGATCTCTTATCCTATCTAGATCAAAGATCCTTTCTAATTGCACCATGCCTCTTGAGATGGTATTAGTTTTTAGATTGAGGACCCCTTCTAGTTCTATTTCAACCTCTTGAGGTTTAACCCCATCAATTACTTGAGAAGTAAACACATCACAACTAGTGATAAAATCAAGAATATGATTATCATATTAAAATACCTAAAAATTGGTGACATTATCAGGCACCGAGGGCACTGGAACAAGTTCCGTAGTGAACTTCTTTAAGATTGAAAGTGATAATGGTTGTAATGTACTTACTACTTGTGCCAAGGAATCAACAGTCTGATTCTTACTTTGAGGTATTAGTTGAATGTTGAAGGCAACAAATCCTTCAATAAGATCCCATATTTTGTGTCTATAATTGGCCATCCTTCTATTATGACATGATTATTTTTCCCTACTTTCCTGACCACTAGCTCAAAATCTCCAAACACTTGCAGAATTTTAACCTTCTTTCTTAATGCCATTAATAGCCCATGAACTAGAGCTTCATACTTAGCTACATTGTTAGTGCACAAGAATTGGAGTCTATGAGTAGTAAAGTAGGTTTTACCTTTAGGAATGATCAGCTCAAGCCCCACTCCAGCACCTTGCTTGGATCTAGATCCATCAAACCTTAATGTCCAATAGTCATTAGCTCCTACTTTTCTTGAGATACCTTTGTCCTTGCTACCACCCGGAGGCTCTTCAGGAGGTTTTGGGTCCTTCCCTTTTTGACTATTTTGAATATTGTGTATGTTTAACTCATTATTGGGGGTTTTGTTAATGTGCCTTTGTATTTGTTCCACTATAGTTTGACACAAGCAACATTCTAGTTTAGAATGAGGAGCATTGTGAACTCTACACCAATTAGAAAGAATCAATTCTTTGAAGTTCATATTTATACCCAGTTGAATCTAATCCTCCACACATTTCCAAATAAACTTATGGAAGTTATCCAACAAACTGAGTTGTCTATCTGCCTAATCATTAAGTTCCTCTTTTTGTTCAAATTGCACTTCAGATCTATTGGCTTCTAATGTGGATTCACCAGAAGAGCCTTGCAACACCAATATTTCCTCTGTGTTTGAAGCAGGGGAGGCTTAGACATAGTTCCCCATACTAATTTTTGAAACCAGTATCTCATTTGAAGTATTCTGATATTCAATAATGACATACTTCATTCTAGGTTCTCTCTCAATTCTAATATTATTTGGGACTCCTTTCTAGGGGAGCCACATGTGGTAATGATCTATGGATGTGTATCCATTTAGTTCCTTGGTGAAATATTTACCCAAGATTAGACCATAAGTGTCAAGAATGTCAGCTACCTGAATATTAAGTACTTGTTGCACTCTAGGATCTGAGGCAACTTGCATGGGAATCATTTTCAGTTCTCCTACTATATTCACCTTTATTTTGTCCAATTGGGTGACCTTATTATGAGAGTTTGCAAGGGTAATACCAAGAGCCCTATAGACAATAAATGGCATAACATTTGTGGATGCCCCTTAATCTAGTAGGAAATTGTGCAGATTTTTACCAAATATACGAATAGATCAGAAAAGGAGGGGTTTCCATTTTTCCTTGGAATAAATTCAACTATGAGTCAGCTTGTGCAACTTGATCTCTATCCTTTTCTTTACCCCTATACCTAGGTTGTGATTGACTAGGACCTTTTGGTGCTTGTGAACTAGGAGGCCTTCCAATTTCCTCATTGGTTGCTACTCCTTGAGTTACTATACTTTAATTAAAGGACCCTAGGACTACATTTCTGATTTCAGGAACTCTTAATAACTCAAAATCAAAAAGACTCACCTTCACCTTTTGAGTTCCTCAGTGACATATTATCCTAGTTGTTCCACATTCATGTCAGTGTGGGTCTCCCTAGAATGATCAGCCTTCCTATCTCTTGTTGCATCAACATTGTTTCCTTTGGAAACTTCTGGTTGTCCTTATTTTGTGAGGTATTGTATTGGCACCTAAGGGTAAGATGGATTTTTATTGGAATGTGGATCCAGTGGAGTAGTGAAATTGTGTTGAGGGGTAGATGTAGTAAATGGTCCTCCAGCTTGTGGATTCCTGTGGGGCTTGCTCCTTAGATCATACTTTTCTGATAGGTTGTTGAAACATTTGCACTTCTTCAACATTAGCCTCTCATTCATCTAATGGACCATTTTCATTCTCATTTTCTTCATCAAATAGCATAGATATTTCATCTTCATTGAGCACTTGTTCAGCCTCCTCATTCTGGCTACTTGATTCCTCTTATGGTTCATTCTCCTCATCCCTCAGGAAAGGGGCATAAATCAACACCAAAACTAGGGAATCATAGGGATTTCAGGGCACCAATTCTTGGATAATGGAGTTTTTTTCAACTTCATGTTGAAAGATGGAAGTAGTAATTTGAAATTCAAGGCAGTGAAGCTCAGAGTGTTGACTTGCTTATAAAGCCTACACCATCCAAACAAAGCGACTTCTACTGGGTACACACCACCTAGAGGTTTTTTTGGATTGGAAGGTTGATCCAGTAAAGTGGGGACTCCTCCATTATTAGGCTCAGTGTTCCATGGCCTGTTATTCCTAGGTGGTTGTCTTATTTCAAATCCTTGTCCACCTGGTTGACTTCTATCAAATTTTTGACCAGAACTTTGTCCTCTTTCAAAGTTTTGATTTCTTTCATAGTGTTTCCCTATGTTATAACTTGATTGCATGCTCTTCTGATTAGCTTGGAGTTGAATATTCTAGTTCCTCAAGTAGGTTATCTCCACATTCAGCTTCTTCACTTGCTCAATTAGTTCATCTAACCTTTCCTTATCAAGATTGTTGTAAGGGACCGGATTCACAATGTTTGGGGGGTATCCTAACATTCCTCTAGAACTAGTAGATTGATTCAAAACTTCTAATTTATGAAAATATGTAGGGAAACTATCTTGTGACTATGAATGGAGGGGATGGTTAGAATTTTTTTGGGGATAACCGGTATTGGATGACCTGGGTGAGGGACCAAAGGCAACTGTGGAATGGGATTCATGATAGGCATGTGATTGGTTAGAGCTTGGTTGAGAGATTGGACTTGGCTTGGGTGAGTAGTGAGTCCCAGAGATGGAAGAGGTCTTGACAAGTGTTGTTTCAGGTTTGTACTGACCTTAATAGCCTTTGTATATGTAGTGTGCAAGGTAGTTGGGAGATTAGTTCTCCACTTAAGAAAGGTGGATGTAAGGCTGTCAAGGGCTTTGAAATAAACCTCTAGGTCAGTGTCCTCATTTCCAGCATAAGGTGCTTGAAGTCTAGTGTATGCTTGATGCAACCTATTGTTGAATGATCCTATGGGCTCATTAACCTCTCTCTTGACTCAATTAAACTATACATAAAGCTCATTAGCACTAATGGGAATCTTAAATTTCAGCAGAAATGCAGCCTCAAGCTCAACCCTATTATGGATGGATGGTACAATCATTTGCCTATGACATCCATCCATAACTGGGTTGAGCTTGAGGCTGTATTTTTGCTGAAATTTAAGATTCCCATTAGTGCTAATGATCTTTATCTGTAGTTTACTTGATTCAAGAGAGAGGTTAATGAGCCTATAGGATCATTCAACAATAGGTTCCACCGAGCATACACTAGACTTCAAGCACCTTATGCTAGAAATGAGAACACTACCCTAGAGGTTTACTTCGAAGCCCTTGACATCCTTATATCTACTTTCCTTAAGTGGAGAAATAATCCCTTGACTACCTTGATCACTGCATATACAGAGGCTATTAAGGTTAGTACAAACCTGAGACAACACTTGTCATGACCTCTGCCATCTCTGTGACCAACTGCTCACCCAAGCCAATTCCAATCTCTCAACTAGGCTTTGACCAATCACACACCTATCATGAATCCCATTCCATAGTTGCCTTTGGTCCCTCACCCAAGTCATCAAATAAACCAAGTCCAACCAATACCTAGTTATCCCCAAAAAAATTCTAACCATCCCCTCCATTCACAGTCACAAGCTAGTTTCCCTGCATATTTGTAGAATTCGAAAGTTTTGAATCAGTCTACTGGTTCTAGAGTGTTGCGATACCCCCTAACCACTGTGAATCTAGTCCCTTACAACAATCTTGATAAGGAAAGGTTAGATGAGCTAACTAAGAAAGTGAAGAAGCTGAACATGGAGGTAACCTACTTGAGGAACCAAAATAGTCAACTCCAGGGATAACTTTAAGAAACCCCCCTCAGCGAAGGTGTAAAATCTTGGTGAATCTCTCCTTTTATTTGAAAAAAAATATTAATTTTCTTGGTGAATCTTATGCATAGTATTAAAAATTCTGTAAAATCCTGGTGAATCTTAATAAATAATTGGTAAAAATAATAATAATAGTGGTTAATCCTAGTGAATCTTGACGCATTCCTATCACAATACACGTAGGGTCAAGGGCCAGATCTTTCCCCATTCCTAACAAAATTCAATACCATCGGCCTAACAATACTTCATCGACAGAACTCCCATCACAATCCTATGGTGCATCGAGGGAGCTAAAAGCATTGCGGAAACATTATTTGGCGTCCCACTAATAGAATGAAGGATGGCTGCAAGTTCATTCCGCACCCTAATACACATGTGTATTAGGGCTTGGAATCAACCTACAACCGTTCGATTAAAAATCTAATCTATGAAAATAGATAAAAGAAAATATTCCTCAAATTGAATAATAATTTATTATTAGTGGCGATATTGCCCCAAAATTAATCAGAGGAATTTAATATTATTGGCGAATATAATTAAATTTTTTAGTAATTGTATAAAATATTGGTGAATCAATTTTGATGATGCATCGTTTACATGGCGAATTAATCAAGACAAAATTATTTCTTCGTAAAAACCTGGCGATTTAGTCTTCATTTTAGCTTGTACTATTAGCCATTTTTGGAGCTCCTGATTTCTATTATTAGCTAATTGGTGAATATTCACCACTAAATTTTTCCTTGGTCAAATCCAAGCTAATCAGAAGAGCATGCAATCAAGTTATAACAAAGGCCAATGCTATGACAAAAATCAGAAATTCGAAAGAGGACAGGGTTCTAGTTAGAACTTTGATAAAATTCAACCAGGTGGACAAGGATTTGAAAGAAGATAGCCACCTAGGCAGAAAAAGCCATGGAACACTGGGCCTAACAATGGAGGAGTCCCCACCCCACTGGATCAACCTTCCATTCCAAAAAAACCTATAGGTGGTGTGTACTTAGCAGAAGCCTCTTTGTCTGGATAGTGTAGGCTTTATAAGAGAAGTCAACACTCTAAGCTTGACTACCTTGAATTTCAAACTGCTCCTTCCATCTTTCAACATGAAGTTGAAAACAACTCCACTGGCCAAGAATTGGTGCCCTGAAATCCTTATGATTCCCCAATTTTGGTGTTGATTTGTGCCCCTTTCCCAAGGGATAAGTAGAATGAACCAGAAGAGGAATCAAGTAGCCAGAATGGGGAGGCTGAACAAGTGCTCAATGAAGATGAAATATCTTTGCTATTTGATGAAGAAATTGAGAATGACGATGGCCCATTGGATGAAGGAGAGGCTGATGTTGAAGAAATGCAGATGTTTCAACAAATTGTCAGAAAGTATGATTTGACGAGCAAGCCCCACAAGAATCCACAAGCTGGAGGCCCGTTTACTAGACCTACCCCTTAACACAATTTTACTACTCCACCGGATCCACATTCCAATAACAATCCATCTTACCCTTAGGTTCCAACACAATAACTCACAAAATAAGTACAACTGGATGTTTCCAAAGGAAGCAATGTTGATGCAACAAGAGATAGGAAGGTTGGTCATTCTAGGGAGACCCAAACTGACATGAATGTGGAGCAACTGGGAGAATATGTCATTGAGAAACTTAGAAAGGTGAAGGTGAGTCTTTCTGCTGTTGAGTTATTAAGAGTTCCTAAAATCATAAATGTAGTCCTAGGGTCCTTTGATTCAAGTATAGTATTTCAATGAGTAGCAACCAATGAGGCAAGTGGAAGGCCTCCTAGTTCACAAGCACCCAAAGGTCCTAGTTAATCACAGCCTAGGGATATGGGTAAAGAAAAGGATAGAGATCAAGTTGCACAAGTTGAATCACAGTTGACTTTATTCCAAGGCAAAATGGAAACCCCTCCTTCTTTGATTTCTATTCGTATATTTGATAAAAATCTGCATAATTGCCTATTGGATTTTAGGGCATCCACAAATGTTATGCCATTTTCTATCTGTAGGGCTCTTGGTATTACCCCTGCAACCTCTCAGAAGAAGGTCACCCAATTGGACAAAAAAGAGGTGAATATAGTAGGATAATTGAACATGATTCCCATGCAAGTTGCCTCAGATCCTAGTGCAACAAGTACTTAATATTCAGCTAGTTGACATTCTTGACACTTATGGTTTGATCTTGGGTAGATATTTCACCAAGGCACGAAATGGATACACATCCACAGATCATTCCCACATGTGGCTGCCCTGGAAAGGAGTCCCAAATCATAACAGAATTGAGAGAGAACTTAGAATGGAGTATATCATTACTAAATATCAAAATACTTCAAATGAGATATTGGTTTTAGAATATAGTATGGGGAACTATGTCCTAGCCTCCCCTACTTCAGACAAAAAGGAAATCTTGGTGTTGTAGGGCTCTTCTGGTGAATCCACATTAGAAGCCAACAACTTTGAAGTGCAATTTCAACAAATAGAGGAAATCGATGATCAAATAGATAGAAAACTCAGTTTGTTGGATAACTTCCAAGAGTTTATCTAGAAATGTGTGGAGGATCAGATTTAGCTGGGTAGAAATATGAACTTCGAAGAATTGATTCTTCCTAATTGGTGCAGAGTTCATAATTCTCCTCATTATGAATTGGAGTGTTTCTTGTGTCAAACTGCAGTGGAACAAATATAGAGGCACATTAACACAACCCCAACTATTGAGTTAAACATACACAACATTCAAAATAGTAAAAAAGGGACAAACCCAAAACCTCTTGAAGAGCCTCCGGGTGGTAGCAAGGACAAAGATCTCTCAAGAAAAGTAGGAGATAATGATTACTGGACATTAAGGTTTGATGGATCTAGATCCAAGCAAGGTGCTGGAGCAAGGATTGAGTTGATTAGTCCTAAAGGTAAAACCTACTTTGCTACTCATAGACTCCAATTCTAGTGCACTAACAATGTAGTTGAGTATGAAGCTCTTGTTCATGGGCTATTAATGGAATTAAGAAAGAAGGTTAAAATTATGCAAGTGTTTGGAGATTCCGAGCTAGTAATCAGGAAAGTAAGGAAACAATACTCATGTCATGACAAAAGGATGGCCAATTATAGACACAAAATATTGGATCTTATTGAAGGATTTGATGTCTTCACCATTCAACTAATACCTCAAAGTAAGAATCAAAGTGCTGACTCTCTGGCACAAGCAACAAGTACATTGCAACCCTTATCACTCTCAAGCTTAAAGAAGTTCACTGTGGAACTTGTTCTAGTGCCCTCAGTGCCTGAAAAAGTCACCAATTTTTAGGTATTTGAAGATGATAAGAATATTCTTGATTTTATCACTAGCTGTGATGTGTTTTCTTCTCAAGTAATTGATCAGGTTGAACCTCAAGAGGATGAAATAGACCTAGAAGGGGTCCTTCATCTGAAAACTAATATCATCCCAAGAGGCATGGTGTAATTGGAAAGGATCTTTGATCTGGATAGGATAAGAGATCAGGAGCAGAAAATGAAAAGGGAGTCCCTCAACTATCAGTGTAAAACATACAACATGGAGACCCAAAGTGATGTCAAAAATGTCTTTATTGGTAAGGTGTGTACTCCAAAGGAGAGAAAAGGAATTATTGATTCCTTGCACACATATCAAGATGTGATAGATTGGATTTATGATGACTTAAGGACATATAACACTTTGATCATTACACATACTATCCCCCTCAAGTCAAATGTTAAGCCATTCAGGTAAAGATAGAGAAAAATTAATGCTCTGCTAGAGCCCATTATTCGAAAGGAAGTGCAAAAGCTACTCCTAGCACAAATCATATTTCTAGTAAGACATTCAACATGGGTTGCAAACTTGGTTCCAGTTAGGAAGAAAAATGGAGAAATCAGGTTGTGTGTTGATATCAAGAACCTGAACAAAGCATTAGAAAAGCATAATTATCTAGTCCCTTCACTGTATGAGGTGCTTTAGATTGTTAATGGATCTGAGATGATGTCCTTTTTGTATGGGTACTCTGGATACAAATAGGTCATGGTCCAATATGAGGATAGGCACAAGACTACCTTCACTACAAAATGGGGAACCTTTGCTTACTGAAAAATTCCCTTTGGACTAATCAATGTTGGAGCTACATTCCAAAGAGCTATGGATATTTCCTTCAAGGAAATTATTGGCAAGTGCATAATCATCTACATGGATGATTTGATAGTATTTTCCAAGAAGAGAAGTGATCATGTTGTAGATTTATGTAAAGTGTTCCAGAAGTGCATGGAATTTAGGATTTCACTTAATCCAAAGAAGTGCATCTTTGGAGTCACTGAGAGAAAGCTACTAGGACATGTTATTTCAGAACAAGGTATTGCCATTGATCTTGAACGAGTGAAGTATACTGAAAATTCACCCCCCTACAAGCAAGAAATAAATGAAGTCATTTTTTAGCAAGATTAACTATGTCAAAAAATTTATCACTTGATTGGAAAAGATAGTCAAGCCATTGAATGCCATGCTGAAGCAAGAAGCAAAGGTTGAATGGAATACAGAGGCTAAGGAAGCATTCATAGAAATCAAGAGTGCTATTGTTGAGGCACCTATTTTCGTAAGTCATGATTATGCCAAGCCATTCTATATCTATTAATTTTCTTTTGTTCACTCATGTGCGGGCTTGCTGACACAAAAGTTTGATCAAGGGAATGAGCATCCCATAGCATTCATGAGTGCACCTTTGAAAGATGTTGAACTGAGGTATCTTAATGTTGAAAAGAAGGCTTATTCCTTGATCTGAACCATGAAGAATTTAATACACTATATACTAAGAAACATGGTCTTTGCTATAGTCCCTGATCCTGCAATCAAGTTGTTGTTGATGCAGAATGAGTTGGGTGAACGTAGAGCCAAGTGTGTAAATATGTTACAAGAATATGATATTGAAATTCAACCCATGAAGTTGGTAAGAGGGCAGGGACTAACCAAGACAATGGAAGAAATGGGCCCTGGCCTTGTTACCTAGCATTATAATCTTGAGGATGTTTCTCCAGGGGATTGGTATGATGAAATTATCCACTACTTGTTGAATCAGCTATGTCCCAGACACCTTAATTTAGTACAAAGGAGAGCTCTACATTTGAAGAGTGGTAGTTTTATGATGAAGGGGGCTATCTTTTAGAAGAGAAATCATGAAGGTGTCTACTTGAGATGCCTAGGGAAGGAAGAGGCAGGGAGAGTAATGACTTAATTTCATGATACATATGGCACAAGCCATGGTTCAACACCTTCCACTACAAATCAGATCCTAAGGACAGGCTATTACTAGCCTACCTTGTTCAAGGACACACATCACCACGTGAGAACTTTCCATGTGCATCAAACTGCAACAAGAAGGGAGAGGTGTGTAGCTCTTCCACTTCGGCCTGTCCTAGAGGCAAAACCATTTCCATAATAGGGAATGGACTTCATAGGTCCAATCAACCCATCTTCATTTGTAGGGTACATGTATATTATTACTATAACTGATTATTCTAGTAGATGGACCGAGGCTCTTGCTTGCAAGCAATGCACTTCTAAAGTGGTAATTAATTTCATGGAATCATGTATCATTAACCGCTTTGGTTGTCCATTGGTTGATTAAGCCAGATGACTTGTAAGCAATAGATTTAGCAATAGAGTAGCATGTTAGAAGATTAGAAGTTAAGTTTTACATTTCAAGTTTTGTAACAAATTGGAATTGTTGCTAATGTGATGATTTAATACAAAGTGATGAAATTGTGCTATGATTGGTGCCTTATTTGGATTGAATAATCTTGAATGGTTCTTGTTCTATCTTTTAAATCACTTCGAAATATTTGAATATATCTTAGGTTTAATTAGTAATGCTTGTGATTTAATGCTTGGAGTGTTGTAGCAATCCCTAGTTCATACTTTGGGCAGCTTCTTGATTGTGGGAATGTTGTACAGGGTCAACATGTACTTGATACTCATGTGTTTAGTTCAACTATAGATACTCATCTAGTTTTATTGAATGAAAGTCCATAGTCTAAAAATATTTAACACCTTATAAGATTGCACTGTTTTCTACAAGATTGCAGGTATAGCCTAGGTCAAACATAAATTAGTTTAAGGGATTGGTCCATTCCAAGTATTTCATCATTTGCATGGTTAATATTAGAAGTAGTATTAAAATTAGGACTTTTGAAACCCTCATCTTTTGTTGTTTCTTTTATTATTTGGTTAGAACTAGAAATTAAAGCACCACCATATCTTAAAATCTGATGAGCTTAAAGCTTCCAGCATTTGTTCGTAAGGCCTCTTGTGATTACCAACATTTTCACATTTTATCACTAATTTTTTTCTACTACATTGTCATGACTTGGCACCCGAGAGACCTTGGGGTTATCTCTTTGTTCATAGAGATCAACCTTTCAAGAGAGATAGGATAAATTTTATTCTTTTTGAGTTGTTTCCATGCAAAAACACCAAAAAACATGCCTCTGTAAGCATAATTAAACACAACAACTGACATGTTGTTTGATATTTTAAACAGTCATATGACTGTCCTTTTTCTACCTTGTAAACACTTACTCAATGCATACAATAATTTATTGAAATGCAAAGTTGAATGGCCTCTTAGCTCTTGACACTAATGTCATTGCATTTTTCAAAATAGGGTTAATCATATTCTGATCTAAATTTTTATAATGAAGTCTTCCAATCTAGCTTTTATATCTGAGCATTGATGAAAATCCATCTTGTCTTTACTACCCCTTTTAAATGCTCATGGTCTTGGCACACCAAATTTCTCTCTTTGATTGACCTATCCTTATGTCCTTTCATTATCCCTATGGATGAACTTTGGAGCCTCCTACTACTTTAAATATCACCCAAAGTCACCCCGATAATTATTTCGATCCATTTCGACAAGACATCATGTATCGCTAGGATATTCTTTAGTTTCATCAACTTGGTGAGTCTCCCTAATGATTATTATTTCGATCTCAAGTATGTCACCAATAATCCTACTGATGTAATCATATTTGCATGACATAGCGGGTTGGGTAGACATTCAGAACTTACTCTGATGGTATATGTCTTGCCGATATTATTCCATCGTGCTTCATTGATGAGACAAGATGAGTATCTCGCAGATGAAACTTCATTGCTGAGACCACAAGCTAGTCCTCCCAATATATCTTCTCACACAATTTTGTTCATTGTAACAGTCTTGATCTTTCACCGATATGCCTACATTTGAATGAATAGTTCTTTTTAAAAAAATTGCATTGTTTCGTTGAATTTTCGACGAACCTCCAAAATCGTCTGATGAATTTGCAATACATTCAATGAAACTTTCATCATAATGACTTGCCTATTTCATTGCAATTTCGATGAACTATTTTCTTTGTTCTTTCAATCTCAAGTATGTCGCCAAGACTCCTGCTGATGTAATCTTATTGACGTGACATAGTAGGTCGGGTAGACATTCAAAAATTACTCTGATGGTATATGTCTTCCCGATATGCTTCCCTTGTGCTTCATTGATGAGACAAGATGAGTATGTTGCTGATGAAACTTCATTGCTGAGACAACAAGCCAGTCCTCCTGATATATATTCTTAGGCAATTTTGATCATTGTAACTATCTTGATCTCTCACCAATATTTGTAATACGTCGAAACATTCATCGTAATTACGAAGAAATTTTGTTGTTGATCTGATGCTTTGGAAACAACATGCCACTTGTGTTCTGGCCTCTGTTTGTCGCTAGATTGACAAGAAATTTTGTTGATATTCTGATGAACTTGAGTCATGATTTTGACGTTTTAAAGCTAGTCGGGAAAGCGACAAAAATTATTTCAATGATTCATCGGTATTCCGATAATAGATTGTCGATATTCCAACAAAATTTCATCAGAAATTGGAGTCAAATACAGTAGTGTATTGGTCCCCTCTATAATAACCTCTCTCTATTTTTGATATCTATGAGGCGTTTTCTTTTGGTTTCCACTTTTCAGTTGATGGAAAAAGTGTCAAATGGAAACAGTGTAAAGTTGCAAAGAGGCGTAACTTTTGTTCTACAATTGGCACAACCAAATCGATAGTTCCAACACATCTAGATGGGTATGTTTAGGCTAAGAGTGGTCCTCTTTTGCACCAAAACATTTTGAAACAGTCTGAGCTACATTGCACCAACAATATCCCTTAAGATTCCAAAGTGCAATAAGGCAGCAATCTTTGACGAGCAGTTACTCAAACACAATGTCACTTAGAAATTTTTTGTCTAAGGCCATGGGATCATTTTGGTACCCTCTACAATAACCTCTCTTAGTTTTTGATATATTTAAGGTGTTTCCCCATGGTGTCCACTTTTCAAATGATGGAAAAATGGTCAAATGCAAGCAGTGTAAAGTTTCAAAGGGGTGTAACTTTCATTCTGCAACTCGTACGACCAAAATGATAGTTCTAACACATCTAAATGGATAAGTTTAGGTTAGGCATGGTCCTCTTTCACACCCAAACACATCAAAACAATATGAGCTACATTGCACCAATGGTATCCCTTAAGAGTCCAAAGTGCGAAAAGGAAACAATATTTGATGAGTAGTTACTCAGACACCATGTCACTTAGAAACATTTTTCTTGAGGCTACATGATCATTTGGGGCCCCTCTATAATAACCTCTCTCATTTTTTGATATATCTGAGGTGTTTTCCAACGGTGTCAACTTTTTAGTTGATGGAAAAAGGGTCAAACACAAGTAATGCAAAGATGCAAAGGGGTGTAACTTTTGTTCTACAACTCATACGACCAAACCGACAGTTCCAAAACATCTGAATGGGTATTTTTGGGCTAGGAATGGTCTTCTTTCACACCCAAACATGCTAGAGTGGTCCAAGCTACATTGCACTAGTGATATCCCTTAAGAGTCCAAAGTGCAAAAAGGAAGCAATATTTTACTAGTAGTTAATCGAATATCGTGTCACTTAAAAAAATTCCATATGAGGCTATGAGATCATGTTGGGCCCCTTTACAATAACCTTTCTCAAATTTTGATATCTTTGAGGCATTTTCCCATGGTGTCGAATTTTTAGTTGATTGAAAAAGGGTTAAATGCAAGCAGTGTAAAGTTGCAAAGAGGTGTAACTTTTGTTTTGCAACTCGTGTGACTAAACTGACAATTCCAACACATTTGAATAGTAAATTTTAGGCTAGGCATGGTCTTTTTTTTCACCCAAACATGTCGAAGTGGTCTGAGCTACATTGCATTGAAAGCATGAAGCATACACTGGAAGCATGATGCATACACACGAATACATGTAATACATGGAGTATACACAGTAAGAATGAAGCCTACACATAATGTAAGTATACATAAAAATCATGAAGCACACACATGAACACATGAAGTATACATATGAATCATGAAGCATACACGTGAATACATATAATACATGAAGTATGCACAAGGAGAATGAAGCATACACATGAATACATGAAGTATACACATGAATTATGAAGAATACATGTGAACACATGAATTATACATTGGAAGCATGAAGCATACATATGAAAACATGTAATATGTGAAGTAAACACAAGAAGCATGATGCATACACATTAATATGTCATGATTATACACATGAATCATGAAGCATACACATGAACACATGAATTATACATCAAAAGCATGAAGCATACATGTGAATACACTTGAATAAGTGAAGCATACATGTGAATAAGTGAAGCATAAAGTACTCAAATACACATAATCCATGAATTATACACATGAATAAAAAGTATATGCATGAATACAAAGCATGGACATGAAAACACGTAAGTCACAAAGTATACATTGGAATACACATAAGTAACAAAGTATACACATAAGTTTTAAAGTATACACTTGAATACACGTAACTCATATCTATTGATGTGTGGATTATAAGAAAATATGGACACCATCAATAAAAATTATGTGTAGTAACCAAATAGCCATGTAGGTATACATCAATATATGTTGATATAAGTATAAAATATATAAAAAAAATCCATATAGGCACACAATGTTAAGTATATGCAATACAAAATCTTTCCAAAAATTCCATATAGGCATACAACAAAGGACCCCAATCAAAATTCATTTCCCTCTAGGTGAAGAAAATAGATAGGTGGCCTTTGTTGGTCAAGGGGATGGAGATGCATATGACACTCGTTTACTTTGAACTCAAGGGTTGATCCTCATATTTAGTTCCCAATCAATCTTCAACTATTACAATAAAATTTAAAGATATTAATATATAGAAATTACATTATAAAAAATGATATATTTAAAAAATAATCACTTACTGCCTCCAAATGATCTCTCTTCTCAATTGAAAGATCTGCATGCTTAGGCTCTAGCATATTAAAGTCCTATAGAAAACATCCAAATATAAATTAAACTACAAATCAATAATAATTTTATGTTTCAATAATAAAAAGCTATAACAATGAATGTGATTTGAAATTTACTAATTTTCCTCATACCCCCATGAGATCCATTGATCTATCTATTGTGGAAGATACACTATGCTCCATTTCCCTATCAACATCGAGAGGTGTTTATGCTTGCATAATCTAAAAATAAAATGACAAATTATTTAATCATGTAAACTAGAATAGTGATGTAGGTCATGCCTTATAATGTATTAAATAATCAACAAAATTTTTAGTACTTATTGAACTATATATTTCTTAATATTATGCTTACTATTTTATCTATCCATAGCTTGTTCGAAAGCACCTATTTTAGGATTTTATCCATAGCAACAAGGCAGTGAACGCTTTGATAAAATGCTTTGGTAGATATGTATGAAAAATGTGGTAGCATAGAGAAGGCGATGAACTATTTGAAAAAATGTCTCAAAGAAATGTGGTCTCATGGTGATGCAATGCCATGAAAAATTTGTTTGTCATGGCATTGCATCACCATGAGACCACATTTCTTTGAGACATTTTTTCAAATAGTTCACTGCCTTCTCTATGATATTATGCTAGGATGGGGTGGATGACTTTGCTTGGTAATAGTGGGGTGATGTGGATTTTGAGGATGTGGGATATGAACAAGTGGAATAAGAGGTGGAAGCTTCCATGAATTGGTAAATTGAGGATGAGGATGAGGACCTTGAAAAGGATTTGGAGGGGAATTTTGGCTATATTATTTGTTTCCGTTGTCAAAGGAAGGGGAAGGATAAGAAAGAGGAGATGGATTGGGATTGGATGAAGGTAGGGAGGATGGAAGCTTAGCACCAATGCCAAGGATACATCTAAGCATGGAATTCTTATAATTATGGAATTAATAGGTGATGATAAAATTAGTGGTGGTGGATGGGGATGATGATTAGGACTACGTTAAAGAATTCATACAAATGTATGAATCCCATTGTGGGCCACTTTCTTAGTGCATAATGAAACAAATGAATTCTATTGAGCATAATTGTAATAGAGGTATTGGTGTGGATATCATGGTTAAAATTTCATTCGAGACATGCTTTCAAATATCATGCTTCATATAGGGCATCCAACTCAATATACATAAACATAAACCCTTACACCCCAATTTAAAAAAAAATAGATATGATGACATTGATCATGACCATAAGGGGTAGAGGAATAAGGGTAACTAATGAGTAAGATGCAAAAAAAGGTTGTAGTCACCATGATAGCATAAGTATGATAGTGTGTGAGGGAGAGAACGTTAGATTGAAAACAAGATCAAACATGCTTGAAACAAGAATCTAAACTAAGATCATATTAATCTAAGATCTAATCCTACACATATAAAATGAAACTAAGTTATTTGAACATTCATTAAAGAATCTATAATTACTGAATTGGATGTACAAAATAAGCATAGTGTTACCATCCCGTAGTGGAGTGTATTCACTTGATGTTGGGTTGTTCTTATCACTGTGAACCTTCCAAAATTCATGTGCAAAAGCTTGACGAATGATTTATTGATGTTGGTTGATCGAAGAAATGAGGTTGAAGCACTAAAAATGGTGGTTGTGAATGTCAGTAGTACTTCGTTGTAAAAATGATATTGATTCTTCGATCCTTATTTGAGAGGAAAGTGGTTTGTTATATAGAAAATGAGATTTGCAATGGACAATAAGGATCGTGTTGGAGAATATCCAGATCAACGGTCAAAGTGTGTTGAGAGGAAAGTGGTTTGTTATATAGAAAATGAGATTTGCAATGGACAATAAGGATCGTGTTGGAGAATATCCAGATCAACGGTCAAAGTGTGTTGAGAGGATTTAGACATGAGAAAATTGTACAAAGTTGATTGCACAATTTGGGTGATTGAGAAATAGATTGGCTAGTCAGAGATTAGATTGATCAGTCAGAATTTTAGATTGATCAATCAGGATTTAGATGGCTTAGTTAGGAAATTGATGGCTTTAGCTAGGAATTTGATTGATTAGTTAAAAAATTATATTGCTCGATCAACAATCGTAATTCTCTAAATCAGAAAGTGGGGGAGGAATATGAATTGATTGATTTAATTAATTGACTCCTTTTTGGAGTTGAATGTGAAAATCAAGCTTGATTTTTACAAACAAAGTTGATTTAGTTTGATTTTATTTTTGATAATTGATTTGAATAGTTTGATTTAATTATTCAAATTTTTGAGGGAAAGTGTCGTAATTAAATAATTATGATTTAATAATTAAATCAACTTAAAGAAATAAGGTGATTTAAAGACATAATTAAATAATTGGTATTATTTAATGAATTGAGATGAAGTAAAGTGAGATTAGGAATTTATTAAATAAATGTGATTTATTTAATTGGTCAAAATGATGAAAAGTGAATTAATCAAATAATGTTGTTTTATTTAATTAATAGTAGAATTAGGGTTTCTAGGACTTTATTAATTAAATAAAATTTATTTAATTTTTCAGAAATGATGAGAAAGTGAATTACTTAAATAATGTTGTATTATTCAATTAATAGAGGAATTAGGGTTTTTGATATTGTTTCGATGTGGTGGGACGTTACGAGATGATTTTGAGATGTTCTAAGGTGATTCTGAGATGATTCCAAGTCATTTTGAGATGTTACAGGATGTTCCAAGACAATTCTGAGTCACTCTAAGATGTTATGGGATGTTTCGAGATGAGACAAGATGTTTCGAGACAATCTCAGTCATTCTGAGATGTGACAGGATGTTTCGAGATGATTCTGAGTCATTTTGAGATGTTATGGGATGTTGTTGGATGATGTTCAATGTTTTTTGATGTTGTTTGAGGTTGTTCAATGTTGTTTGATGTTGTTCAATTTTGTTCGATGTTGTTCGGGGTGTGTGATAGGTGTTCAGTCAATTTTACATGTCTATATTTTGCCCCTCTTTGATACAAAGTACTGGTTTCTTTGTTTCAAAGATTATTTTTTTAAGATCAAGTTTTTGAAAAAACATTATGCCCCAATGTGCTCGACGTTCATTGGAATGATGGTAGGATTCTATACTTCCCCCTTGAGAGGTTGACCAAAAATTTCAAGCTTTGAGGTTAGGCTCTTGACACTATTGTATTTTAGTTACAATGTTTTTAGATGAAATATTATATCAATAGGTGCTTCGTTTCTCATTTTTTCATTTCCTACAGCTTCTCATTTGAAAGTAGGAAGGTTCCCTAAGTGAAATTAGGGTTTCCTAGATGAAATTAGGGTTTTTTTAAGGTGTAATATAGGCAAATAGTCTTCAGATTTTCTCATTTGTGCTTCGATCCTTTTACTAATTCTTGCCTCTAGATTTCCCATTCTATTAGTTGTTGAGGAGCAATGCCAAGATTTAAGGGTGCCTCACATCATTCTAAGTTTTTTTGGGAGTATGGATGGCCTTCAGGCATCGGTGACCTAGTATGTACCTTTTTTCTTTTCTCTTTCATCATGTTTTGTTCTCATTATGCTTGTACTAAGTTATTCAAGTCAATAGCAAATATTTTGTGATTCCTATGCACTTGCATTAGTTTTCATGCCTTTTCTTTGTCATAACCTCGCACTTGACACTTAGAACCTTGTACTTGCCATAATACTCTGCACTTGACTAGTAATTGCACCCTTGTTTCATGCACTTGACCTAAAACTACACACTCGACTTAAAACTATGCCCTTTATCAAGAACGCTTCCCATGTTTCTATGCCCTTGAGCTAAAGTTGCATACTTGACTTAAAAATGTACCCCTGTTTGCTTTCCCTTGACCTAAAACTATGCACTTGCTTGAAAAGCTCGCACTTGCCTAGTGTTTTCTGAGCATTTTCTCAAGAACCTAGCATTTGAATTCTTCTATTTTTTATTTTAGCATTTGTTCTAAACCTTGGCATGTTTCTATTTGTCATCATAAATATCATTTTCCATCGTGATCATGGCCTTTTTTGTTGCTCTACATATTTAGAGTGAAACCCTAACATCTTGGTTTGTAATGATTGCAGCTGAGTCTCATAGCACTTATGTCAAGAGAGAGACATCCTCGACACCTTTTTGATATGATTGCTTGTTTTGGTGTGTTGGAGTGGGACTTCATTGATGTCATGGAATTAGGCTATGTTTTCTACATGCCTCCTATGATGACTGCACTTGTGGAGGGGTGGCATTCTGAGACGTCCTCCTTTCATTTACCTACAAGGGAGGCTACTATTACTCTTGAGGATGTTTGAAGGATAGTTCGCCTTCCCATTCATGGTGAGCTCATTAATTATCATGTTTGATGAGGTACTCATGCTATGCAGTGTGTGTTAGGTTTTTGCACACTTGGATGTGTGCCAGTAAGAGGTTGATCTATCTAGGTTTTATAATAGTGCAGATCCTATTGTACTTGTCCTATGTGGTCTGATATCAGGATTAGTTGTTCCTGATAGGTGAGGTCGATAGTTTGTTGTGGGTTGGGGTACATGTATCGAGAGTATGCTAGAGCATGGAACAAGGTATGCCTGGGGTGCTTGTTTTGTTTCTCATCTTTACTAAGATATGCACGAGGTGGTGTATTGGGGCGGGAAGTCTATTTCCATATGTGTTTCACTTTTGCATATTTGGGCATGGGAGCATATTGTAGTGACTCATCCAGACATGATACAAGATCATTCTCTGAATGATCCACTCTTATTTTTATGGGGATTTTATGCATTACACCTTGCTTGGGGATATTACTTATTGTCATCATGTGTTTGATGAGATGCCCAGTTTTGTGTGGAGAACTTATATGGGCTGTGAGATTTGGCTAGAGGATTCTAATCATTTTTTTTACTGCCAAAAAATGTGTTGGTTGATTGGTTGTTCACCTTCTACGATAGTGCATTATCTACTAGACCAATTTTTTCACCATTTTAGAGAAGACAGGGGTTGGTTCCTGATGTGTATGAGGCTTGGTTCAGTCGAACTACTCAAGAGGTCCATGTATGGGGTCTTAAGACCAATATAGATGTTGTTGTTTCCCAATTTAGAGTACTTTCTATAGTTGGTTGGGGTTGGTCAGTTGGTGTGGTAGATCCAGGTACTACTCATGATTATGATAAGTGGTGGGCACAACGTAGGCCTTTGAGGCTCACTGATCTTGGGGGTGATTGCATTGTGGGGAAAATAGGTATTACAGGTTGTCATGAGGAGCGATAGCACATTGAGGTTCTCACAGAGTAGTTGGATCGAGCTTGACGTGATGAGGCACAAGGTATTCAGGATGAGCGTATGCCTCTGGCATAGGGTCAAAGATAGGTTTTAGGTCCTCCTCCACCAACTAGGGATGTTGATATGTTGCTAGCTCAGATGACTACTGCCAAAGATGCAGAGATTTCATGGTGACATGTTACAAAGGATCAAGTAGACACTTTGAGGGTCGAGTGAGATAGCGAGAGAGGTCGATGACATGATATTGAGGATCAAGTATTGTTTCTTACACTAGAGAGAGATACTCTCTGGGTAGAGTGTGATAGTATGCAAGCTGAGTGATATTAGTTTCTATAGATTTCCACCTATAATTAGACCTTATATGATGCTACTATTCCTAGGGCTTCTTGGAATCCATGATTTGGGGAGCCAAGTGTTGTGAGCAATGGTGTTGGTGGTGGTATAGGGGTAGGTGTAGGTGATCAGTCTGTGAGATATCCATAGCATTTTGGTAGTTAGTAGGGTTTTATCCTTCTTGTTGGGGTCTTACTTTTTTGGTGTACTTGATCTTTATGTTGTTTCATGGTACAAAGGAATTTTGTAGACATGTGTTATATATATTCATTGGTCAAGTCAAGACCTTTTATATATGTTATGATTTTGTATTTTCCTATCACACGTATGTCACTTTGGATGTTGTTCTTATGACATGTTCCCTTTTTGGCGATGATATTGTAGACACCTAAAAATGTCCTAGTTTATGAAGTAGCATTTTGGCACTCATATTCATCTATTAATTAAGTCATTTAACATCATTTAATTAATTCATCATCTCAAACAACATTGAAAAACATAGAACAACATCAAACAATATGGAACATCATCTCCAATCATCCCATAACATCTCAAAATGACTTGAAATCATCTCAAAATTATCTCATGGTGTCTCAGATCATCTCAAAATCATATTGCAACATTCCCACGTCACACCACATCAAAATGACATCAAAAACCCTAATTCCTCTATTAATTGAATAATACAAGATTATTTAATAAATTCACTTTTTCATCATTTTGGACAAATTAAATAAAACAACATTATTTGATGAATTCACATTTCATCATTTCGACCAATTAAATAAATCACATTTATTTAATAAAGTCCTAATTCCACTTTATTTCATCCTAATTGATTAAATAACACCAATTATTTAATTATGCCACTAAATCACCTTATTCCTCTAATTTGATTAAACTTTCAAATAATAATTTAATTACAACACTTTCCCTCCAAAAAATTGAATAATTAAATCAAACTATTCAAATCAAACTAATGCAACTTTATTTGCAAAAGTCAAACTTGATTTGCACATTCAAACCCAAAAAGGAATTATATTAATTCAATCAATTAATTCATATTCCTCAGCTATTTTCTAACTAAGAAAATTATGATTGTTGACTAAGCAATCTAATTTTTTAACTAATCAATCCAAATTGTTAACTGAACAATCTATTCTATTAACTAATCAATCACAATTCTTAACTAAGCCACCACATTCCTAACTAAGCCATCACATTCCTGACTAATCAATCTAAATCTATACACTAATCAATCACATCCTTTACTGGCCAATCTATTTCTCAATCACAAAGATTGTGCAATCAACTTTGCACAATTTTCTCATGTCTAAATCCTCTCAACACACTATGACCGTTGATCTAGATATTCTTCAAAACAATCTTGATTGTCCATTTCAAATCTCATTTTCTATATAACAATCCCTTTCATAAAAAATAAGGATCGAAGAATCAACATGCATTGAGCAATGAAGTGTTGTCAAGAACACCATTGACAAATATTTATTCCTTCCTTCGATCAACCAAGCATTCATCCACACTTTCCACACGAACTTTGGATGCCTCACTGTGATAAGAGCACTCCAACATCAAGCGAAAACACTCTGCTACGGGATGGTGAAACTATCTTTTGATTTCATTTCATTTGGTAATTAGTAGATTCCTTATCATGTTTGCAATAGTATAGCTTAATCTCGTATGTGTAGGAGTTTTAGATTTTAGATTTGTGCATTTGGATATAGATTAGATTCCTTTGTCAAATTTCTTTCATGTTCATCTTGAATCTAAATGTAATGTAATTTCTCACCCTCACACATTATGGAATGCTTGGGGGGACCCTTGTCCCCTCCTCTAATGTTTTTTTGAGTCACTTTTGAATCTATAGGTTCCGTGAACACTTCTGACAGAGTTTTCATGCACTTGTCAAGAAAACCTGAGTAGTTCTCTGAAAAGTATGAGCGTTTTGTATCAAGAAAAATGTGTAGTTGTCATGGGAATGTCACCTTTGTCAAAAACCTATGCATTTTTGTTTTCAAAAATTTATATTTTGTTTGTCTGGGTTTTAGCAATTGTTTCTAGAACTGAGCAATTGTCTTATTTTTACACATCTATTTTTCTTTTTCTAAGCAGTTGCTCTAATGAAAAAGTGCACAGATCTTGCACTATTGTAATGGGGTTTTTCACTAACTATTGTTTTTTTTTGGATGTGTAAGTAGGAATTGATAGATCTAATGCATGATTTCATTAACTTTAACATCTTTGTTATAGGGAAGATGATTAGTCCAAGATTTTTTGATCCACAAGCATTCTTTTTGTTGGGGATATGGAGTCGGTCTGTCATCATAGAATGGACATCTAAGACAACAGTGCCTTAGTGATTTCATTTAAATCACAAAAGAGACACAAACAAATATGCCATAAAGCGGAAGTAGGCATATTTGATCCCCCATTGATCCTCTAAGGAAAGTAAATGCTTAAATTATAAAAAATTCAACATAAGCATAAATTCAAGAAGCTGAATCTGACAACGATGAAAGACAAAACTATGAACACACATATTTACATGGGGAAAACCCTTTTAGGTAAAAAACCCCACCCTCCAAAATACTCAACTGACATGTATTATTCAGTAACTAAAATGGTTACAATACAAAACCAAAGCTATGCTCTTCAGGAGATTACATCTTGTTCATCTAGAGAAAACAAGCAAAAACAAAACAAAATATTCACATGATTACAATGTACTCAATGACATATCATGTAGATTCCCTTTAGCTCCTCACAGAGCACTCTCAACCAAACTTCTAGCCATCCCAACCTCAAGGTAGCACAGGTTCACATCGATTAGAAACAAGAAACTAAGTGTTCACAATCAAGACTGGTCGAACACTCTTAGCCTCTCTCTAATCGCTCATTGTCATGATAGAACTGCACACAAGAATTCTTATACCATGTGCTTACCTATTCAGCCCATCCCTGCTAGCAATGCTCATCAAGATAATAAATTATCCTACTTGCAAGCTTCAACCATTCCTTGATAACGTCCACTGCATAATCAACAAGCATCGAACCACGCAACATTAAATCAATCTCAGACATGTCCCTCAACCTCCATTTAATAATGCAGCTCAATCGCACATAAAAAATAACCATTCAGAAAATGAGTTCTCAAAGAACTTGCCACGTGTCCCCAAAAAATTTGTTCGCTACTTTTGGCAGTTAGTCAAACCTGTCCAACTCGATCAACCGAGCTCCTTTGACCCAGCTACGGTGAGCTCGCTCGAGCTCACCCTCATCTTTCCTACACTATTGCTGCCCCATCTGACTCACCTCGCAATATGGAAGTAAGGCCATCTAGGCTCGCACCTTGAATCCATCGCACTACTATGCTCCTATCTGATTCGCCTCATGGTATGGCGGTGAGCTCGCCTGAGCTCACCCTCAGCCATCTTGTGCTACTACTGAGTCAATTGTGTCTTACCGTAGTGCAACGATATATGCCAGATAAACCATTGGTGGTGGCACCGTGCTACCATGAGGGCCGTTAGGCCACCCCGCTATAGGGCAGTAACCACCAAGCCAGCTGCTGGCGATCTCACCATGGACACCACGGTGAGATAATCCATAGCTTGGGGTATGGCGATAACCATCGCGCCCACCATTAGCGGTCTCACCATGGACACCACGGTGAGAGGGACCACCACCTACTGTATGGAGGTAACCGCCGAGCCAGGTCGTTGGCGACCTTACCGCACCACTGTGGTGAGAGAAGTCACCGCATGTGGTAAGGTGGTAACCACCAATGCAGGTTGTAGGTGGCCTTACTGCACCACCACAGTGAGTGAACTCATCACATGTGGTAAGACGGTAACCACTAGATAGACACCTCAGTACTGCCAAGACCAAGCTAGACCATTGCGATAAAGCAGTAAAGGGGAAAATCAGGAAGAAAACGCCTAAGTCCAAGAAGAAACAAGCCATAAAGTCAAGACATAATTTCCCAACAATATCTCACTTTCCAAATACTTTCAGGGTTCCTCCAAACAATCGAACAAGGATGAACACCAAGCTTCCATGCTCCAACCAAGACCCCTGTGACAACATAAAAAATGTCCAGCATCTCAGGCAATAGCTCCAAACATAGGAACACACCAAGGAAAAAAAGAACCAGTCTCAGGAACACAAGCATCTAATCCTTCAAGTGGAAAAGGCACTAAAATAGCAGCAACAAAGCACAACACGAACACATAAACCATTCTCCAGAACAAGAAACCATCAGCTAGAACAACAACCACAAAATTGACTGCCCTCATCCAACTGATCAAACCCACGTTATTGAAAACTATCACCTAGAGCTTGTGCCAAAACCATCCAATCACCCATACCTCAAATATATGTACATCAGTAAACTCATGCCATTACATAACCACCCATCATCAGCCAAGAACAAGCACCATGTGTCAACCAGTCAAAAAAAGACCAAACACGTCCGGGTACTCCCACTGCAAGGGTACTATCCAGATGAATGCAACCATAGCACCATGTCAAGTGATCCAGGCATACCAAGTCCACCAATCACCTACACAAAGAAATGAGGAACCATGTAGTTTCGAGGAACAACCACACTGATCTACACCACCTACTACAAGAAAATTTTCTCTCAACTGTCTTCCACATTTCTTCCAAAATCCTCCATATCTAACTTAAGAAAGAGGAACAGGAACCTTCGTTTCATCACCCAAGTGACAACACATGACCACAAATTGTGACCAACTCGGCTCCGAAAAGGCATCTCATATCTAAAGTTGAGAACATTCAGGAAGAGAAAACCAAATGAGAGAGAAACTGCAAATCAAAACATGTAGCATCCTCCTACAATCAATTCTAAATTCCACTTGTGCCAAGAATGATCTTCTTCACATCCCAAAGGGAAAATTCATAAGGACACCCAACAGTTCCATGGATGTAAGCACCTCAAAGAAGATTAGACTAACCCATATAACCATCTCCTATCAGTCCTCAAAATAACAAGGAGATACACAATGTTGTCCACCTTTCATTATGAATCCTCCAGAATCTCAAAACAACTCAAGATTCATATCATGAAAGCAAGCATAACACACATCTGAAAGTTATAATGGGTGAATACCTTTCAAATAAACTTTACGGCTGAGTAGACCAAGAAGAAAAGAAAAGATGCTCCTCCAAGATATACAGGTCATCATGACTTACCCAAGAGCAATTTCCTTCATTGTCTTTGTTGAACTCATGTTCAATTAAGGTGTAGGCTACTTGGACTTTCAGCTGTAACAACAACATTCTCAAAAGAATTCCAGCCTCACCTTATTCTCCATGCATCCATGAGCACCAGCAACCTATCATCTCATGCTAACTCCAAACTACATCACTACAATAAACATGAAGTCCTCCAACATATGACCAATGTACTCAAAACAAAGAGAAACCCCAGACCACTATCAAAGATCCAAAACCTAGGACAAGAACTTATCATGACATCATGATCTACACATCTCCATTAGGAGATACCATGCTTCAAGTGAACAAGCCATGATCTCAAGAGAAAAGCAACATGCCAAAACTCTAATGCACAAGCAAGAGGATACCATGACATAAAGCAAACAAACTCTAAACCAAAATCACTTGTCAAGCACTAACAACATCTCAGCCAAAAACAACTAGTGTCCTCCATGGCTCCAAGATGATGCACATCTTCAAATAGTGACCATGCAGATGCAAAAGAACTCTTCTACAACAACAAGATCTAAGAGTCCTCAAGAATCATCTGCAACACCAAAGAAGATCATTCACCACCAAGTGATGAATCCATAGTCACTGCTAAATCTCCCACTAAACTGAGACATCGAGCTTTCCAAGCACCATGATTGACCACCCCATCACTATCAAAAGCTTACACTAGCGAGTGTATCAAGCTCTCCATGACATCGTGATTCACATGCTACAAGTCCCTGTCACTGAATATTTAGGTACTCAAACGTTGTCCATCTTCTTATCTCAAAATAGCCACGCTAATGCACAAGTGACCACAAACAAGGTCAGCTAATAGATCTACACCAACATAGAAGAAATCTCATGGATAATGATAGTCCACTTCCGATTTGACTCATGGAAAACATGTAGGTAAAGAAAACCCACAAAGATGCACAACTTGTAGATCCACTTCAATGAAAAAACCTGCAAATCTATCATCACACTGGAAACAACAAAACTAATATAATCAAAGAGAGCAACCCACATAGACAACATGAATCAAACACCAGATTAGCAATAGATCCAATTTGCCAATCACGTCCACAACTCAAGCACCATAGTCTAGGAAACCAACAAGCACAACACAAGAATGTAGAAAGAGAAACTCATACCAACACTCCCATGTAGAGAAGACATTACACCTCCTTAAACAAAGTTGAACTGTAGCTATCTCATCAAGTCACACCCTAGAAGCCAAGGTCTGGAAAATAGCTAAACAACAACTCCACACATCACAATTTTTTCTTGACCATGTAAAACTTGCAAAACCACTGTATTTATAAAACACTCACGCATCTCCATATTCACTACTCATCTGGATGACTCAGGAGTCTACACACAACCATCATGGTTAACCAGAACAATGAAAAGAAACATGAATATGCAAGATATAATTTTTAGGAAAATCTACAAAAAACCTCTAAAGCTAAAGACATGAATCTGAACCATGCAAGTGCAAGACATGGGTAAGAATGGAACAATGGGTCCATTTTAGACCAGTTCCAAAAGCCACGGTCATGCACAAGCATATGAGAGAGCCATGATTTTTAGAAGTTGTAGACCACCAGGATCAACTTCATAGCCTCCATGCAATCAGAACAATAGAGAAACCGCCTTCAGTGCTAAGTCAAAACACCCACAACAACACAAGCAACTCAATACCATTAGGGAGCATCTCACACAAACACCCAGTATGAAACCACGCTTCTCTGCAACACAACCACAAGTACATATCATGCCCTTTGCATCAGGAACATTTGCCGTGAGCCAGGAGTCTCAGACTATATTGCAACAAAATGGTCACCTCCAAGAAACTCCAGTGTCTTTCAAAACTGTGTGTTGAATCAAAGAAGAAACTTCCACTCATTGAAGGATCAAACACCAACTAATTTCTCTATATTTCCTCAAGCTTTCCAAGCTAAGAAATCATCATAGGAGAAATACCCAGAACTTCAGTAACCAAGAGAAGTCTTTGACACCACTTGTTGGTATCATCAAGCCTCAACCTCCTTCAACCAGCTCTAATACCACTTGTTGGGGATACAAATTTTATCTTTCATCATAGAGTGGATGTCTAAGACAATAGTGCCTTGGTGATTTCATTTAAATTGCAACAAAGACACAAACAACTATTCCATATAGTGGAAGCAGGCACAATTGATCCCCCATTGATCCTTTGAGGAAAGTAAATGCTTAACTTATAATAGATTCAACACAAGCATAGATTCAAGAAAGTGAATCAGACAACAATGAAAGACAAAACTATGCACACATAGATTTACATGGGGAAAACACTTTCAAGTAAAAATCCCCACCCTCCAAAATTCTCAGCTCACATGTATTATTTAGTAACTAAAATAGTTACAATACAAAACCTGAGCTATGCTCTTCAGGAGATTACATCTTGTTCATCTAGATAAAATAGGCAACAACAAAACAAAATCTTCACATGATTACAACGCCCTCAATGAAATATCATTTAGATTCCCTTCAACTCCTCACAAAGCACTCTTAGCCAACCTTGTAGCCATCCTAGCCTCAAGACAGCATAGGTTCACAGTCAAGACTGGTCAAACACTCTTAGCCTCTCTCTAATCGCTCATTATCATGATCGAACTGCACACAAGAATTCTTATACTATGTACTTACCTATTCAGCCCATCCCTACCAACAATGGTCATTAGGATAATAAATTATCCTACCTGCAAGCTTCAACCATTCCTTAATAACATGCACCGCATAATCAACAAGCATCGAGCTACGTAGGATTAAATCGGTCTCAAACATGTCCGTCAACCTCCATTTAATAATGTTGCTCAATCGCACATCAAAAAATAACCATTCCGCCAATGATATCTCAAAGACCTTGCCATGTGTCACCAAACAATTTGTTCATTGCTTCTAATAGTCGATCAAACCTATCCAACTCGGTCAATCGAGTATCGAGCTCATCCTAGCTCTTACCGTGCAACCACCAAGATCCTTTGACCCAGCCACGATACAGCCATTGCTCACCCTCGTCTTCCCCATGCTACCATTGCCCCATTCGACTTGCCTCGTAGTATCGCAGTAAGGCCATCCGGGCTCCCACCTTGACTCCACCGCACTACCGTGCCCCTGTTTGAGTCGCCTCGTGCTATGGCGGTGAGCTCACCCGAGCTCAACCTCAGCCATCCCGCACTACCATTGAGTCAACTGTGCCTTACCACAATGCAATGATATCCACTGGGAAAACCACTGGCAGTCACATTGTGCTACCGCAAGGGCCACCAGGCTACCCCGTGGTAGGGCGGTAACCACTAGGCCGATTGTTGGCGGTCTCACTGCGGACACCGCGGTGAGAGGATCCACTGCCTACAGTATGGCAGTAACCACTGAGCCCACTACTGGCGGTCTCACCATGGACACCATGGTGAGAGGGACCACTATGTGTGGTATGGCAGTAATCACCAAGCTAGGCCACTGGTGACCTTACTGCACCACCATGGTGAGAGAACTCACCAAGCATGATAAGGTGGTAACTACTAGTGCAAGCTGCAGATGGCCTTAGTGTGCCACCACGGTTAGTAAAATCACTGTACGTGGTAAGGTGGTAACTACCAAGACCAAGCGAGACTGCCTCAATAAAGTAGTAAAGGGCAGAATCAGGACGAAAATTCCTAAGTCCTAGAAGAAACAAGATAGAAATTTGAAGCATAATTTCCCAACACTTTTTGTTAACTTAAAAAAAAAATTCATTTGGTGCTCTAAAATGAACAACAACAAACTCACATTTGATTTTTGTGTTGTTAAAATAAACCATTTTAAAGCTTTTTAAGTTATGAACTTTCATTTGGTGCACTAAAAATGAACAACAACAAACTCACATTTGATTTTGGTGTTGTTAAAATGAACCAATTTAAAGCTTTCTAAGTTAGGAACTTTCGTTTGGTGCTCATAAAAAGAACAAAATCATTTCAATTTTGGGCTCTAAAAAAATGAACACGTTTCATGTTTTCATAATTAGGAACCTTTAAATTTTGGTGCATAAAAATAGAAAAACGTTTTCCATTTTTGTTGACGCACACATGTTTTAGATTTGTTAACCAAGACAGGACCATGACTACTTTTCTTAGAAACACTTCTATTAGAGATCATAAAAATGAACAATTATTTCTTTATGATATTTCACCATTTCTATCTTAATTTCTTGATGTCCTAAACATTTTGTATTGGTCCAAGTTAAAAAGAACTTTGTTTTGCTTTACTCGCAATTTTTTGGGGATAACATCTCTCGAGGTGCTTAAAATGAATCAAATTGCTATGGATTATTCACTGTGCATTCACTGATTGGTAAAGCTAAAGTGTTTTATCTTCTCCCCTCACACCTTTTGGTGATCTTGGGTGAGAAAAAGAACATTTTTGAGCATTGTACTTTATTTTTCAAGTTTACCTTAAAGAGGGGGCTTGCCTTGAGATACATCCCGCACTAGAGAACTCATTGCAAGGTCTTGAAGCACATTTACTAGTGGGCTATATTAACGGTTGTGAAATCGTAAGAAATTAGCTTCAAGTCATGCTGATAACAAAGTGCACCTAATCCCATGCCTTAAGTGGAATGGGAATGGCTAAAGAGCCTTAAGTGGCCAGCGGGTGAGTGTCATATTTTTGTGTTCATGGTTATCACTAAGAACCCAATTGTTTAGAGGCCACCCTATTATCTAAAAACATTCTCTAAAAGTCGTGCATCAGAATTTACTTCCAAGAAGTTACTTCCGATGTCCGACTACAGGCTCGCACCATAATTTTCATGTAAAATAATCTCTTTGGAGCATGAGGCATGCCTACCTAAGAGAATTGTGTCTATCCCCTAGGGCTGTAATTACTGGTTTATGTTAAACTTGGCCCATTACATTCAAAATAATTTGACATAAAATTGTGTGTTGATTTAAATAAAAATAACACATTCAAAAAAAACATTGAACAAGATGGTTGAACAAAAAACCCTTTGATTTAGTGCATACTTGTGTGAGAAGCCTTATGTTTTCACCCCTTTGAAAGGATCTTCCTTAAAGGTTTCTAAAAATTCTAACTTTGATTTCAGGGTACATTAATCAAAGTAAACATTTGGGAACTATGGCTTGGGTCTTGTGATTTCACAACTTAAGTTATAGACATGAAGGTCACATAAGTCCATGCTTGTTGAGTCAGTCCAAGTGTTGTCTTATCACTTGTCATACTTCAAAACATAGAGAAAAAGATAAGAGAAATTTTCTTATAAGATCATTGTTTGAACCAAAACAATTAGAAATCTAGAAGGTCAGATACTCCCACATCCATTATTTTCATCCTACCTATTTGAAATCAAAATAAAAAAAACCATTAAGGTCATTCCTCCACTTAGACGTCCATGATATCAAAAGTTACTTGGGACTTGCAGATAGTACAAGTAAACTTTCCTGCAACATATCCTATGGACAAGGAAGTGGAATATAGACCTTAGTTTTTCAACATTTTTATTTCCAGAGAAGTAGTATCATTCCAAAAACAACACTCAAACCCTAGGGTCTTGAGCTTCACAGTAACCATACCATAACACCATCAAAATTTATGACCATATGGTGACCAACTGTACCAGTTCAACAACTAGATCAAAGGTGAACAAACTGACAACATAAGAAACTTAATAACTTTCATTTTTCAAAAGAATGAAAAACCCCAATAGTTTCTCACTGCATCAATTGTCCTAGACAAAGAGGAAGAGAAAGCTAACATAGTAGCAGAGAGACTCATATTACCACCACCCATGTGGGAATAATTATCCCCTTCATGATCACACACAAGTTCAATATCCCTAAGGTAAAGTCCACAGGTCATTACTTCAGACTTAGGCATCTAAGTCCAAAAGCTATCAAGAAACACTTTTGGGCATTTCACGAAACCAAAACTAGGTTGGTATATAACTCCTACAAAAAAATTTCCAAAAAAAATTTGAACATGTATTCCTTCTACTATTGTTAGAATCCGGGTTTGTTCCAATAGTTCCAGTATCTTACATAACTTGTAGGGAAACATCAAGTCTTTAGAATTTGAGTCAACTAGAGAGTACACCGCTCTCCCACATGAGACCCAAGTTGTTTATGAAAACCATGAGATCACAACATAGGAAAAGATGGAAGCCAAAAAAAATACCACTAGTATCGCACCAACAAATTCCATGAACGATGAGAGTAGCCCATGGGCCTATAGGCCAAGTGACCTTGAAACTCCCCAAAAGAGACCAGTATACAAAGACACTTTCACTGAGGAATAAATAAGCTGCAAACAAAAGGAGGTTATGGAACAAGGTAACCAAGACCTAAATTGAGTAATTATAGAGGAGGTAAATGATGAAGAAGAGATAAACAAGGAAGAACTATTTGAACATTCTAACAACCCCAAGGTTCTCAAACTAATGGGCAGGTTGTTAAGAAAGGACCCAAACTCCTATTTCTTCAAGTTGGCACATAGTGGTGCTAAATTACTCGTGGAATTCTACGTAGAAGCTCTCAAAGTCCCCAATCTTATTCCCTTAGGAGACAACTCGGTTGTGAGACAAATAACCCAACCTCCAGAAATGTCGAATATGCCACTCGTGTTCTCACAAAACAATGACCAACCCAAAGAGAACCCATTGTTTAGGAAACCAACTCAGGTTGAACAAGTAGCAGTAGCATAAATGTACCAAGGGGGGCCATCTTAATATGAACCTTAGAATAACTATCAACCTCTTGGGCAATACATACCTCAGAATAGATCAAGGATCGACCCTTATCAAAACAATCAACACCATCAAGAGGGTGGAACATAGGGTCCTCCTTAGAAGAACCAATATATTCAATAGGGTGGAACATAAGGTCGCCCTCAAAATAATTTGTATCTTCAGTAGGGTGGAACACAAGGTCCCCCTCAGAAAAATCACTAACATCAACAAGGTTGAACACAAGGTCCCCTTCCAAACCAACAATACTATCAACAAGGTAACCTTTAGTTTACTCCTACCCAATATGGTGTGCCACATAACACCCTCAATCAATCATCCCAACAACAAGGTATCCCACCAATGCATCATCAGGGTAACCTTAAGTTTAGTCCTACCCAATAGGGTGTGCCACAAAGCACCCTCAATCAATTGTCCCAACAATAAGGTATCCCTCCAACACATCATTAGGGTAACCTTGATTTTAGTCCTACCTAGTAGGGTGTGCCACAAAGTGTCCTGAATCAGTCATCCCAACAACAAGGTATCCCGCCAATGCATCATTAGGGTAACCTTTATTTTAGTCCTACCTAGCAAGGTGTTCTACAAAGTACTCTTTTAGTCCTTTGATATATCTCACTAGTAAACATGCTTTGAGACCTTGCAATGAGTTCTCTAGCGTAGGATGTGTCTCAAAGCAATCCCCCTCTTTAAGGTAAAATTGAAAATAAAGTGCAAATCTCAAAAATATTCTTTTGCTAACCCAAGATTTCCAAAAGGTGTGAGGGGAGAAGATAATGTTGGCAACACAAGGGCATACAACTAAGAGGGGGGGTGAATTAGTTGTCATAGAATTTCAAACTTATTAAAATTACTAACCTTTAATCTCATATCTGATTAATAACATTGAAAGCATGAATCAACAACACATCAAAAACACACATAACACCAAGATGTTTGCATGGAAACCCTGTTAGGGGAAAAACCATGGTGGAGGTTAATCCAAAAGTTATACCCTATTAAAAGTATAAGAAGAATATATGAGGAATGCACATGCATTCAGGCACACTCCCTAGAGCTCACTGCTCAAAGGAAGACACATTGTCTTACATAAAATATTCACATTAAATCCATTTGAACAATTTGAACTAAGAAAGTAGCATCTACTAATGCTTGAGTATAGTTTTGATTAAGTACATGAAAACTTCTTCACTTTATTTCACTCTTCTTCACACTCTACTCTACCTTTGAATGATCTGAACCTTTTTCACACATAGCACTCGCACACTTCACTTCTTACATCTCTCAAATGAGATAAAATATCACTTATATATATCCGCAACAAGAAATTACATTGCTTTATGTTGGCTTCAACACAGTAATAGAATGAATGAAAAGTGTTGGCCCAAAACAATAAATATATCAATTCGCATAAACCAAAGTCAGCCACAACATAGTAGAGACCCAAAAAAATTTCCTCGAACCTAAAAAATCTTCAAAGATTCTTCCTCGAAGATCCACAACATGCTTCAAACACCTTGTCGGCCATGAACATGAAAAACATGAACACGCAAGAGAAAATCTCGGATCGCGAGCACAATGATCAATGAAAACGTGCAACATAGATAGAATATGATCTAGAAATTTCCACGAACACTTAAATAACATACACAACAACTTAGATTACCATAATCACATTTTCTTCTTCCATGAAAACCATATGCAGCAACATAATAGCTGTCAGAACACATAAAATTATAACTTCATCAAATATTCATGCACACCTCTGAAAATTTCTGAGTATAAACTAGATAAGCTTGAGAACAAACCCTTTAATCCACAACATCTAGTTAACAACATATTTATCTTTCTACCATACCGATCTTCACTGATTCACGGACAACTAGTAACATATTTTATTACAATTTACTCAATTTCCTCAACATATACAGTCATAATTGATATTTTTCTCCTCTGAGTTTGAATTTTCTCCCGCTTCTCTGAGTTTGAATTTTCTATGTGCATGGTGGAATCTATCTTGGTGATAACCAATGGGCCCCCTCTTCCCCCCCCCCCCAACCCGTGTTCCTCTCCTTTGGGCCCGTGTCTAATAGGTACCACCCCTATGGGGTCAATGCTTTCTCCATTGGGCTTTTCGAAAACTTTGGCGACTCCGGGCGAATCTTCTGTGTCGGCGGTGAAGATTTCTCCAACTGTTGGTTGGAAGGATGTGCTATCTAACGGGAAACAAGTCTCCTCCTTGTTTCTATCTACACCTAATATTGTCTCAAACTCTAGTGTTGTGTTTGACATTCTTGATTCGATCAGTGACAGGATCCTCTCCTGCATGGAGAATGTTGTAGTGGGAAGATTTCTCTCTTACAATCCAATGATGGATATGGTTCAGAAATGGGTTGTGGTGAAGTGGCACCTTAAGGGTAGTGTGGAGATTCACGCGATGGCTAGTGATATTTTCCTATTTAGATTCACTGTAGTGAAGGACATGGTGGCTACTCTATCATCGGGTCCGTGGGTTTTTGGGAAGTACGGTCTGGCTTTGTGCAACTGGAAACCTACTTTTCACCCTGCTACTAATATAAATAAGTCAGCTCCTATTTGGGTAAGGTTATTGAGCTTGCCTTTGGAGTTTTTGGATGAAGCCATCTTCAAAGCCATTGGAGATTCACTGGATCAATTTGTTACCATCGATTCTATCACAAAATCAAAATCCAGGTTAGTCTTTGCGAGATTCTGTGTCAATATTTGTGTTGATAAAATCCTACCAAACTCTGTTAAGCTATGTTCTAAGTTTTGTAGCTTGATTCATCCTGTGTTATGAAAACACAGTAGTATACTATCAAAAGTGTTCCAAAGTAGGGCATCTGATCTCCGATTGAAAATCTATAGTTAGTCGGGAGTTTAAGGACAATGTGATAAATCCCACTACTCTGTCTGAGAATATTTTGAGGCCGTCGAGTGACTCTGAGTTTGTTCCCCCAGGTGTTGATCAGTCACCTGAGAATCCTCCACACCCACCCTCCCCTATTGTTCCACCTTCTGATTTAACTGACCCTAGTGACTCATTAGAGTCAGCTGCTAAACCCCTATCTAACCTTTTGTCTCAGGACCCTGGCTCTTCAACTGTTGATTCCCTGTTTGTAGGGGTCTCTGGTGGGATTCTTGTTCCAAGCGCTTTGGCCTTTGACCCTCTATTTAAGGCTATCGATTTGGGGACTTGTGGGGCTTCGATCGAGGATGGTGAAATCTGGGAGGAAGAGAGCTCTGGTATGATTGACGAGTCTACTAAAATTTTGGGGAGTTTAAAGTTTGAGAAAGCTGAGGATGAAGGGATATGGACAATGCTCAAGAAGAAAGGAGGGGAATCTAAGCCAAGGAGGCCTTCTCAAAGATACACTAGAATGAGAGAAATGACAAATGAGATTTCCCTGGGAAAGCAGAGGACAATGAATGTGTCCTCAAAAAAGGTCAGAAATGAGAATTATGTCATGGAACTTTTGTGGGATTAATAGCTCACACAAACAACGTGTTCTAAAGGACTATATAGTGGAACATAAGATTGATGTTTTCCTTCCTCAAGAAACCAAAATGTTGACAATTAATTTTGATAAAATTGCTAACTTTTTCTGGCCTAATGCTTCCTATGTCTATAGTGATGTCAAGGGAGCTTAGAGGGGTTTGGTAGTGATTTATAACCCATCTTGTCTGCAAGGTTCTGAAATATTTCACAGTAAAAATAGTGTAGGGGTTTCATTCTCTTATCTTGGTGAAGCTTGGTCTATAGTTAATATATATGCTCCTAATCAAAGGAACACGAGAAGTATTTTGTGGAATAACATGGTGGCTAAGATTAATCTAAATAAGGGAGGTCATTGGCTTGTTGCTAGAGATTTTAACTCTCCCTTGTTTCCATTTGTGGAAAGTGGTGGCCTTCTGGATTACTCTGACAACATGTCTGATCTAGCTAAGTTTTTGAATTCTTCAAGTTTAGTTGATATTGAGCTCCTGGGCCAGAATTACTTGGTCTAACAGATGGGCTAGTGGTAACCTAATTCAGGTCTGGCTTGACTGCTTCCTCTACTCTCCTCATTGGACTAATGTCTTATATGCCAATCTAATAACCTTGCCTAGGATGGTCTCTGACCATAATCCTCTTCTGCTGACCACTAATATTCATCCTGTTATTGGTCCCTATCCTTTTCACCTTGAAATAATATGGAACGCTCATCCTGATTTCAAAAATAAAATTGCCGAATGGTCAAATATTCTTGTCCAAGGATCCCCTATGTATAGGATCTACTTTAAACTTAAATATATTAAAAATATGGTAAAAGTTTGGAACAAGAATTTGTTTGGGGATGTTTTTAAAAGAAAAAAACTACTTGAAGGAAAGTTGAGGACCTTACAGAAAAATATGGATGAGGGTGATGACAATCAGTGGACTCACATATAGGAATGGGAAGCTAGAATGGAATGGGAATGGGTCCTAAAAAATGAGGAGGTCTTCTGGAAACAAAAATCTAAGGTCCAATGGTTGATGGAAGGATATAGGAATACCTCCTTTTTTCATGTTTTTGCTATCAAGCACATGAAAAGGAATCAAATTTCTAAACTAAAAATGCCACTGGGGAGGTGATTTCAAATCAAGCTCAAATTAGGCTCTATGTGGTTAACTATTTCCAGGAGGATTTTTCGGCCCCTGATGAGGCACCCAACCTAGCTTTGGATTGTGCGATTCTCCAACATCTCCCTGCCTCCATCTCTCAAGAAGATAATTTGGGAATCATTAGGACTGTTTCTATGGAAGAAGTTCGTCTGGCTACCTTTAGCATGGGGGATTTCAAAGCCCCGAGGCCTGATGGTTTTCCTCCTACATTTTTTTAGATTTTCTAGGATACTATGGGTGGGGACCTTGTGCTTGTGGCCAGGGATTTCTTCAAATTTGGTAGGATCCTCAAACAATTGAACCACACTTTCATTTCTCTTATCCCCAAGATAAGTGAGCCTCTTTCTATGACTGACTTCTGACCTATTAGTCTTTGTAACACCTTTTATAATATCATTTCTAAGATCTTTGTTAACTGCATCAAACCTCTTCTAGAAAAAATCATTAGTCACAATCAAAAGGGGTTTGTCCCTGGGTGACATATTCTTGATGCCACTTTGACAACCCATGAACTGCTCCACTCAATGGATAGATGTAAAAATGTGGGGATGGATCTCAAACTTGACATTTCCAAAGCTTATGATAAAGTGTAATGTGACTTCATCCCAAAGGTCTTGGCTAAGTTTGGCTTTAATAGTTTGGTCATCAAACTCATTATGGAATGTGTTAGCACTATCAAGTTCTCGGTTATGATTAATGGATCCCCTTATGGGTTCTTCTCTACTAGTAGAGGGATCAAACAAGGAGACCCTCTATCCCCCTATCTTTTCATAATGATTGTTAATGTGCTTAGTAGGAATTTCATGGGTTTGTTGTTAGAGGGCTCCATTACGGGTGTTAGAGTGGCTTCCTCTTTGAATCCGATTGTTGTGCAACAATTTGTGGATGACACCTTTCTATTTGGGAAGGACTTTGTGGTGGAAACCAGGAAATGGAAAGCTTGTCTTAAAAACTATGCCTCTTGCTCTGGTCAAAGCATCAATTACAATAAAAGAAAGATTTATTTCTTTAATTGCATGCCTAATTTGAAAAATAGGGTGGTTGTGGTTCTGGGATGTGCTGGTGATTCTCTCCCCTCGGTGTATCTTGGGCTCCCCCTTAGGGTTAAGGAGGTTCTCACAGAGTTCTAGAACTCGATTCTGGAAAGGATTCAAAGGAAGTTGGCTGGGTGGAAGGGCTCTATGCTAAGCCATGCTGGAAAACTCCAACTTCTCACTGTGGCTATCCAAGGTATCCCCACTTACTTTCTATCCATTTTTAAGATTCCCAAGTACATTGTCGATAAATTTGAAAGAATTCAAAGGAATTTCCTATGGTTCGGTATTGAGGAAAAAGGGAAACTCGCTTTGGTGAAATGGGAAAGGGTCTACCAGGCTAAAAAATGTGGTGGGCTTGGAATTAGGAAGATTTTCAACTCTAACAGGGCTCTGATGGCCAAGGTTGGTTGGGACCAGTTAAGGAACACTAAGGACTGGTGTAAAATTCTGAATTCCAAATATCTCTAGAATAGGCTTTGGATTGATTTTCTTTCGGAGCCTCACCCCTAGGGCTCTATTGTCTAGAGGAGCATTTGCAACATACAAGGCCTGCTTAAGAAAGGGATTAAATGGAAAATGGGAAATGGGATTAGAATCAGGTTCTAGAAAGATACTTGGCTAATTGACTCCTCTTTGGCTTGCTCTAGCTTTGGGGCGGTGATGGGAGTGGCTTAGAGATTCTTTGGCATACATATCAGTGAATATGTTTTTGGACCACTCGGAGCTAGGATTTGGAAGGATCTTACCCTTTTTTGCCCCCATTCTCATGACCTTTTTTGTCTGGCTTGATCTCTTAAGGTGATTCTTTCCAGTACTAGGTTTCCATCCTATGACAGGGAGGATGATTTATTTTGGACTTTAGATAAACAAGGGGATCTCTCTGTGCGGTCAGCTTACAGACTACTGACTAACAAAAATTCTACTGAGGAACCTTGGAAGAAGGTTTGGAATCGCCACATGATCCCTAAAATTATTTTTTTCTAGTGGACGGCCTGTCATAACAGGATTTTAACTTAGAACAATTTGAGGATTTGGGGTTTTTGTCTTCCCAATATATGTTTTATTTGCAACAAAGGGGAGGAAACTATTAGTCACCTTTTATTACATTGCCTGTATGCTGCTGAGGTTTGGGGGCTAGATTTTGAGAAACTTGATGTCCATTGGGTTATGAGAAAGGACCTTTTATCATTCATTCTGGGTTGGTATGGCCTATTTTTCCACCCTTTTCCTGGTGAAATTTGGAAGCAGGCCCCCCTTGTCTTATGATGGTGTTTATGGAAGGAGAGGAATAACATGGTTTTCAAGAATATTGAGAGGAGTCCCAAGGATGTTTTTGGAATTGGAGTTAGGCTTATTGAGGAGAATATCTCCCTCTTTAATGGGAAACTCCCAGAGATGGGGCCGATGGATTATGAAATAAAAATGGCTAAAGAATGGCACCAGGATTTAAAGGCTAACTCCTTTGATAATTGAAAAATTTTAGCTAGAAAAAATACTAAATGGGAGCCTCTGAATAGATGATGGTTTAAACTTAATTTTCATGGGGCTGCTAAGGGTAACCTAGGTAGGGCAAGTATTGGTGGAGTTATCAGAGATTCTATGGGAGCTCTGGTGGCAGGATTAGTTGGAGGTATTGGGTTTCAGTTTGCTTTAGTGGTGGAGGCTTGTGTGCTACTAATGGGCCTCAAAATTATTTTTTCTCTGGGGATTGCTTATCTCCACATTGAAGGAGACTCCAATTCAGTTATGGATGCTGTGAATAAAGACAAATTAATTGGTTGGAATAATAAGGAAACTTTGTTGGATGTTAGTTTCCTTTTATCCAAATTTAGGGATAAAAAGGTGATTCATATCTTCAGAGAAGGCAACCATGTGGCGGATGCCTTGGCTAATCTTGGCTCAGGCTAGGATTTTGCTAAATTTTTGAGGAAAAACGAAAGGCTACCACCAAAAATTCAAGCTTTAATCACGTGGGAACAAGGCTACCATGGTTTGCAATGATTTTAAATCTTTGGATGACGAGAGCTGAATGGGGGGCCCACTGGATTTTTTGGGAGATCTAGTGGATGAGTGTCAACATGGAAATGGAGTATAGGTGGAGGTTTCTTGGAAAAGATCTGCGTGTGTGGGGTACGGAAAGGAGGATCCATGTGTCTGTCCTTTGGACATGGTGGATGGGGTCGGGTTCTAAGGTTATGGTGAGGTGGCGAGGTTGGGACTTAAAAGATGGTTACAAGTATAATTTTGGTGGCTTGATGAAGGATAGTTGGAAGGACGTGACTTCATTAAATATATGGAGCTGTATTGTGTGATCTATTCTCTTGGTGATTGTGGGATTTCTTATTTTATCTCCTCCTTGCATTTGGTGGTGTGAATGTATTTATAATGATTTGACTATTCATGATGGGAGATGGCCTCCTTCTAGGGGCTTCAAGCTAGTTAGTTTAGCACGGGACTCCTTTGGCTCCATTTGGATGGTTTCTAATTTTAGTTATTCGGCCTTTTTGCATGGTTTTTTGTGCATTCCCTACATGTCCGCCAATTCCTGCCTTCTTGGTCGTAATCATAACTTCATTAAATTTAGTGTCAAATCACCCTATGGTGATTTTCCCTTCCGCGCATGCAACCTATACATGGGTGTTATTATACTCCGTTGTATACCTTGCCTTAACAATCACATTGTGATTATTATTCGCGGCTGCTACAATTGGTATTTTTTGCAATTTCTTGAGTTTTCTGTGCAGGTTGGTAGTATGGGTGGTGAGCAGGTTAGGACTAAACCTGACAACTACAAGGAGTTTTAGAACAACCCTTCGATCTGGAAAATTTGTGTGGAGGATGGCATTTCTCCACTTATGGAGTGCTTGGTCGGTCATGATCCTATCTTATCGGGTCAATTTGCCAATTCATGGAAGGACCGATGGGTCTTCATTGGTGGTATATCATTTGAAATCAGTGAGGAAGTCATAGCGCAAGCTATGGGTTTTTTGTGTTCTAGGAAAAAATACCCCAAACACACCAAGAAACCAGATCATGAAAGCTTAAAAGCCTTTTTCAGAGGTGAGGAGGCCCCGGTGTGGAACCAATCAAAGTTTGAGAGTGATGCGCTCCTAAAGCCTTGGGACCAAGTGTGCATGGTGCTAATGAAGTATGTTAATTTGGAAGGTAGGTTTAAAACCTATTTCTTTTACCACTTCCCTTTGTTAAATCACCTAAGACATAATATTTTGCTCAGTTTCCCATTTTTTTCTTTTAATGGACCTTGAAAACTCTGTCGACAAGTGCAAAGAGTCGGCCAGCCGTAACCCCTGTGATCTCCCACTGCCCTCACTCTATCAGGGGCTTATTCTGAGACTATATCACTTTCATCTGGCTCTTTGTTCACCTAAAGCCATCACAGTAATTTGCATTAAGAACATTGAACCCATTTCAACTGTGCATATTTCCCCGGTCGGGTCTAAAAGCCCTCCTCAGAAGTCCAATTCAGGCATTGTGGGGAATCCCAAATCCAAAATTACCACCAAAAAACTTAAGGGTGGGCTAGGCAAGGCCCATGCCAGCACGTAGAAGGACTCTGTGAACTAAAAGTCACTCAGGTAGACTTAGCCTACAAGGCCACTTCAACCAAAAAAGGTAAAGAGAAAATAGCTAAGGATGGCAAGGGCAAGAATGTTGTTAGGAAAGACTCCAGAGCTGATATGGTTGTGGGGACCATTGAGACGACTGGTGGGGAAAATTCCAAGAGGAGATCTGAGAGGCTGGCTAAGAACAACAAAAAGAGGTTAATTATTGAAGACTCTGAGGAGAAGCAGTCTGATAGCAAAGGTTACAAGGAGGAAGAATCTAAAGATGAGGAGGAAGAAAATGTGGAGAGGCCCCAGTTTACTCCAGTGGATAGCAAGCTTCCTATTGATGGCTCTGCCTCTCACTCTCTGCATCCCTTGGTGGATGAGCCTGGAGAGGTTCAGGGGAATATGGACATTGGAGTGGAGTCATGCGATGTGGTGAAGAGAATGGACACTCTCAACAAAAGGTTTCGAGGGTTAACCTGCTTCACCATGAAGTTGGGTCACTTTGTCACGAGCACCCTGTCTAATGCTATAAATTAGGAGCTGGAGGAAAATAACAACCAAAAGAACAAAGAATGGGTGGGTGATGAGGCGGTGGACCTCCTGATTAAAAAATGGGACAACGCCAGTTAGCTGCTCCCTGTGCCTGTCTGTCGGTTGTTACTCTACAGTCACTATGATGCCTTTGGGTTGTTTTTGTATTTTTTCCTTTATGTTTGTTGTTTAGTCTTGTTCCTTTTTGGATCTAGTGGCTCGTTGTGAAGGGTACAACGCTCTGAAAATATTGCTTAAATTTTCAAAAACATATACAATCTTAAAGACATTAATTCTAATAGTATTGACATCAATAAAAAACACATATCATAAATACAACCACAACATCCAACAATCTCCCCCTTTGGAATTGATGGCAACACATGATGTGAAAAACACACCATCAATGCAACTAACAGTCTCCCCTTTACACATTTCTCTTCTCACCCTTAGTTCACATTGTTTTTCTCCCCTTACTTTTAGCTCTTCCATATTTTTTCAAATTACTCTTCTCCCCCTTTGAAATCAATGGAAAAGGTACACAAGATCTTAACCACATATCTAAATCATCTGACTACTCCCCTTGAGTAGAAGCCACCACAACATCAATCTGGATCAAGATATGACTATGAATGCACAAACTGATGCAAATACTATACATCTTAGTTTTGATTAGGAGGGGGAATCATCCCTAACTTCCCTCTAAGATGGTCAAAAGTATCTGTAGGTAAATTCTTAGTAAATATGTTTGTAATATGTTCCTTAGTGGGCACATACTCCAGTATAACTTCCATATCACCCACTTTGTCTCTCAAAAAAGTGGTACTTGATAGATATATGTTTGGTTTTTGAATGTAGCACTGGATTCTTAGAAATGTTTATAGCGCTTGAGTTGTCACAAAATATGGAAATAGGTTCATCATACACAAATTCGATATCTTTCACCATATGTTTCATCCACAATATTTGAGTACAATTGTTAGCAGCAACAATATATTTTTCCTCTATAGTAGACAAAGAAATGACATTCTACTTTTTTCTTAACCATGAGATCAAATTCTTTCCTAAGAAAAATGCACCACCACTAGTAATTTTCCTACCATTCACATCTCATTCACAATCAGCATCAGTAAAGGCACTTAAAGTAAGATCATCATCTTTAGGATACCATAGGCCAAAATCTATTGCTCCTTTCAAGTATCTAAAAATTCTCTTCACAACAATCACATGAGATTCCTTAGGATAGACTTGAAATTTAGCAACAATACATAGAAAATTCATGATATCAGGTCTAGTTTGAGTTAAATACAAAAATACACCAATCATTGATTTATATCTAGTTTGATTTTCCTTTAGAGAATCATCATCTTGTGTCAACTTAAATCTAGTCACCATGGGTGTACTGACTAGTTTTGAATCTTCCATACCAAAATTCTTTAGTAGTTCTCTCCAATACTTGGACTAAGATATAAAGATCCCTTTATCTACCTAAGTAATTTTCAATCCCAAAAATAATTTCAACTCTCCGATCATTGACATCTCAAACTCATTTTGCATCTCATTAGAAAACTTCATGCAAAACCCATCATCTCCTCCAAAAATGATATCATCAACAAAGACTTCCACAATTTTTTTTTATCATCATCAATGTTGAAATATAGAATACTATCAATAGTACCTTGTTAAATCCAAGCTTCAACAAGTATTTATCCAATATAGCATACCAAGCTCTTGGGGCTTTCTTGAGTCCATACAATGCTTTCTTCAACTGAAAAACCATATCTCCCTGATCAGTCAATTTAAATCCATGAGGTTGCTCAATATATACCTCTTCTTCTAATTCACCAATTAGAAATGTTGAATTGACATCCATCTGATAAACTTTGTATTTTTGTAAGCAACAAAAGAAAGACACAATCTCACATCTTCAATACTAGCAACAAGAGAAAAAATTTCTTCGAAGTCAATTCCTTCCATCTAAAAGTATCCTTTACATACCAATCTTGCTTTGTTTCTGATAACTTCACCTTGTTCATTCAACTTGTTTCTAAAAACCCATTTAGTTCCAATTACATTTTTTTCTTCAAGTCTAGGAACAAGAATCCATGTGTTATTCTTTCAATGCATTGTAGTTATTCTTTCATTTCATTAATCTAATGGTCATCTTTGCATGCTTCATTGAAATTACTTGGCTCAACCTTTGAAATTAAATAGTATTCTTCTGCAATTCTTCTCCTGGTCAGGACACCTCTTTTTCTTATCTCCTATAATCTAATTTTTTGAATGATTTAATCTTACATACCTTGGAGTCTTAGAGTGTTCTTGAATTTCAGGCTCTTGTGGTCTCTCTTTTGTACTTTCACTAGTCTCTCCTTTTGGATCTTCTTGATTCACTAAACAATCTACACTTGATTTAAAGTTTGACTCTTTTTTGTACTGTCATTCTCACCATCAGAATCACATCCATAGGTTTTGGATGGTCTAGCAATGTCTTCATCAACCTTAACATTTTCACTTTCAACCATTTTCTTCAATCTCTTAGTGTAGCATCGGTAGGCCTTACTATTTATAGAATAACCAAGAAATATTCCTTCATCACTTCTAGCATCAAAATTTTCTAGATCTTCATCTCTCCTAATATTGCATTTAATCCAAAAGATTTTGAAATATCTAACAGTAGGCTTATGGCCAAACCATAGCTCGAAAGGAGTATTACTAGTATTACCTTTTATTTTTACCCAGTTAAGGATATAAACAACAATACTCATAGCTTCTCTCTAGTGGATATGAGGGACATTTCCTTCCAACATCATAGTTCTAGCAGCATCTTGAACTGTCTTGTTCTTCCTTTCCACAACTCCATTTTGTTGAGGGATTTGCAGTGAAGATAATTGTCTCTTTATCCGATGCTCTTCACAAAAAGAATTAAACTCATCAGAAGTAAATTCGCCACCTCTGTCTAATCTCAAACACTTAATCTTCAAACCTGTCTTAGTCTCAACCTTAGCCTTAAAGATCTTAAAATTTTCTAGAGCTTCAAATTTGTCCCTTAAGAAAGTAACCCACATTATCTTAGAGTAATCATCAATAAGAAACATGAAGCACCTGCAACCTTGTAGACTTATGATTCTAGCGGGACCACACAAGTCAGTATGCACAAGCTCTAACAATTCATTTGAACAATGTTGTTTGCTATAAAATGAAATTCTAGTTTGTTTTCCCAACTAACATTCCTTGCATATTGTATTAGTAGGCTTCACCAACTTAGGAAGATCTCTCACAGCCTATGAGGAACTTATCTTGATAATATTGTCAGATTTTACATGACACATTCTTCTATGCCAAAACCAACTTTCATCAACTTGAGCAATCAGACAACTTTTACTACCAACATTCAGGTGAAAGATGTTACCTTTTTTTTTTGTACCTAAAGCAATCACATTTCCATAACTTCCCAGTAACCTACATTTTCCATCATTGAATTAAAGATTATATCGCTTGTCAACCATCTATCCAACACTCAGAATATTATGCTTGCCATCAAAAGAAATACATCCTTTACCATGGATTATACCACCATTGTTATCACCAAATCTTACAACACCACCATCATACTTCTCCAGGCTTACAAATTTACTTTCATCACCTTTCATGTGATGTGAAAATCCACTGTCAATTACCCATTCATATTTTTATTCAACTTGAGCAACTAGAGATTTCTCCACATTTGTACAACTAGCAGACTTAGTAGAAACAAAATTATTTTCCTTGATAGAAATAAACAAAAAATCATCTTCACTTGCATTCCCTTTGTCAAATTCATCATATGTCACACCTTCATCAGCAACATAGTAACACTTCTTTTGAAATTTAGTCTTGTAAGGTCTTGGCTTAGGAAATCTTTTTAGACACCTTGATGCAAAATGACCTATCTTGTTGTAAGAAAACCATTTAATAGGAAAATTTCCTTTATACTTACCTTCTCCTCTGGCTTCCCTTTTGACAATAAGTGCTTCAAGCTCATTCAATTCTCTTTCTTCTTCTTCAATCAGTCTCATTTCTTCCTCATATTTGAATACTTTTCTTGAAGAAATTTCACCTAAATCATATCTTTGGTTGTCTCTCCTAGAAGTAGTAGCTTTAAATTCAAACTCAATCTTAGGAAGGGCATCACTGAACTCACTCAACTCAAAAGCAATAAGTTTACCAACCAACATATCTCTGGTTATGTTTGTCACAGATCGGAGCTCGTCAATGTCTACAACTTTTATTTTGTATGCATCATGAAAGGATTTAAGCACTTTAGAAACAATCTTTGATTCATCCACCTGTCCACCAACACATTTGATACCACACACAAGTTTATTCACTCTTTGAATGAAAGTAGCAATATTCTCATCATTACCCATCTTCAACAATTCATATTTTCCTTCCACACACTATAGCTTAGCCATCTTCACATTAGCATCACCTTCATATAAATCTTCTAACTTTTTCCAGATCTCATAAGCAGTTGTTAGATCCATAAAATTTTTCATCTTAGAATCAGTCAAAGCACTCAACAATTCTTGCTTAGCCCTGATGTTATATTCAACATCCCTAATATCAACAGTAGTAGTAGGAAAATTTAGAGGAATAACATACCTATTGCATGTAATGTTCTAGTAGGATTCACCAATGCATCTCAGATGACACTCCATTCTAGTCTTCCTTAGAGAATAATTTGTTCCATCAAATCTCAAACTATCCTTCTTGTCTGTCGCCATCCCAAATCAGCTCAAGCTATTAAAAATATTCCAAGGAACCTGATCTAATACCAATTGTTGGCAACACAAGGGTAGACAACTGAGAGGGGGGTGAATAATTTGTCACAAAATTTCAAACTTATTAAACTTATTAACCTTTAGTCTTAGTTATGATTAAAAATAGTGAAAGAATGAATCAACAATAGATCAGAAACACACATAACACCAATATTTTTGTGTGGAAACCCTATTAGGGGAAAAACCATGGTGGAGGTTAATCCACAAGTTATACCCTATTAAAACTATAAGAAAGATATATGAGGAATGTACATGCATTCAGGAACACTGCCCAGAGCTCACTACTCAAAGGAAGACTCACTGTCTTACAAAAAATATTCAGATTAAATCCATTTGAAGAATTTGAACTGAGAAAGTAGCATCTAGTAATGCCTGAGTACAGTTCTAGTTAAGCACATGAACACTTCTTCACTTTATTTCACTCTTCTTCACACTCTTCTCTTCCTTCAAATGATCTGAACCTTTTTCACACATAGCACTCACATAGTTTGCTTCTTACATCTCTCAAATGAGATAAACAATTGCTTATATATATCTGCAACAAGAAATTAAATTGCTTTATGTCGACTTCAACACAATAATAGAATGAATGCAAATTGTTGGCCTAGAACAATTAAGATTATCAATGCACATCAACCAAATTAAGAGACCCAAAAAAATTTCCTTGAACATAAAACACCTTCAAAGATCCACAAGACGCTTTAAACACCTTGTCGGGCATGAACATGAAAAACATGAACACGCAAGGGAAAATATCGGAGCACTAGCACAATGATCAATACAGACGTGCAACAAAGATATAATATGATTTAGAAACATCCAGAAACACTTTAATAACATACACAACAACTCAGATTACCAGAATCACATTATCTTCTTCCATGAACACCATTTGCAGTAACAAAATAACTATCAAAACACAAAAACTTATAACTTCCTAAAATCTTCATGTGAACCTCTGAAACTTTCAGAGTAGAAACTAGATAAGATTGAGAACAAATCCTTTAATCCACAACATCTAGTTAACAGCATACATATCTTTCCACCATACTGATATTCACTACTTAACAGACAACCAGTAACATATTTTATTGCAATTTTCTCAATATCCTCGACATATACAGTCTTAAAGACATTAATGCTAATAGTGTTGACATCAATGACAACCAAATATTAGAAATACAGCCACAACATACAATAGATAAAAAAATTCACCTTGCCAATCACTAAATGTAAAGTGAACAATTCATACCAAATTGATTCCTTTTAAACACCTCGAACGGTGATATCCCCAAAAATATGTCAATAACATAAAAAAATTGTTCTTTTTATTTGCACCAATAGGAAGTATTCAAGATATCAGTCAAAAATACCAATTGTGCAATACAAAATAAATAACTTGTTCATTTTAAGCCCCAAATTGGAGTGTTTCTAAGAAAATAGTCTTGGTTCTAACTTGGTAAACAAAAGTGAATCGAGCGTATGTCAACAAAATGGAAATCGTTTCTGCATTTTTTATGCACCAAAATTAAATTTCCTAATTATGAAAATATGAAATGTGTTCATTTTTAGATCCCAAAATTGAAGTTTTTTTTTGTTCTTTTTATGAACACCAAAATCAGAGTTCCTAAGTTAAGAAAACATGAACTTGGTTCAATTTTAATGACAGTAAAACAATAGATGTGAATTTGTGTTTTTTATTTTTACAGCACCAAAATCAACAGTTTCTAAGTTAAGAAAACATGAACTTGGTTCAATTTTAACAATGCCAAAATCAAATGTGAGTTTGATTTGTTCTTTTTAAAACATCAAAATCAAGTTTTCCTAAGTTAATAAAAAATGTTTGTAGATCTAAAAAATCTTGGACCAATCGCCTTCCCTACAAAAAAATGAGTTAATTCCACTTGAATACTGCATCAAAATCTGTTAATACCTGTTTACACATTAAAAAAATTAAAACATTAGTAGAAAAATTCATTACAATAGTGCAGGATCCATGCAATTGTCTGTCAGAGCAACTAATTAGTTCTTAGAGAAAATGCTCAGAAAAAATGCAAATGCGCCCTATCAGAAATAGATGCTCAAATCTGTGAATAGATGCTACCACTGTCAAAAGCATATGCGAAGTTTCTGAAGCAAATGTGTTGATCTTGGTGCAAATGTGTAGTTCCAATGGAAAGTGTGTAGTTTTTGTTGCAAGTGTGTGATTTTCTTGTCAATCAAGTGTGCAGGTTTTCTGGGTAGTGCATGAAAACTCCGCCAAGTGTACTTATGGGACTTGCAACTTAAAAAAAAACTCAACCAAATGTTAGAGGGGACAAGGGTCCCATCGGGCATGCTAGAATGTGTGAGGGGGAGACCATTAGACTAAAAATGAGATCAAACATGCTTGAAACAAGAATCTAAACTAAGATCAAATATATTAGTCTAAGATCTAATCCTACACATACAAAATGAAACTAAGCTTTTTGAACATGCATTAAAGAATCTACGATCATTAAATTGAATGTATAAAAGAAGCATAGTGTTACCATCCCGTAGTGGACTGTATTTGATTGATGTTAGGTTGTTCTTATCACCACAAAGCCTCTAAAGTTCATGTGAAAAAAATTGAGGAATGGTTGCTTGATGTTGGTTGATCGAAGAAATGAGGTTGAAGCACTAACAATGGTGGTTGTGAATATCAGCAATACTTCATTGTGCAAATTATGTTGATTCTCCAATCCTTATTTGTGAGGAAAGGGGTTTTTATATAGAAAATGAGACTTGAAATGGATGATCAAGATCATGTTGGAGAATATCCAGATCAATGGTCAGAGTGTGTTGAAAGGATTTAGACATGAGAAAATTGTGCAAATTTGATTGCACAATTTGGGTAATTGAGAAATAGATTTGCTAGTCAGAGATTAGATTGATCACTTAGGATTTTAGTTTGATTAGTCAGCATTTAGATGGCTTAGTTAGGAAATTGATGGCTTAGTTAGGAATTTAATTGATTAGTTAACAACTTAGATTGCTCAGTTTACAACTTATATTGATTATTTAAGAAATTAGATTGTTTAGTCAGCAATCATAATTTTCTAAATCATAAAGTGGGTGAGGAATATGAATTAATTCATTTAATTATTTGATTCCTTTTTGGAGTTGAAAGTGCAAATCAAGTTTGACTTTTGCAAACAAAGTTGCATTAGTTTGATTTGATTTTTGATAATTGATTTGAATAGTTTGATTTAATTATTCAAATTTTGTAGGGAAACTGTCGTAATTAAATTATTATGATTTAATAATTTAATCAACTTAGAGGAATAAGGTGATTTAGCAACGTAATTAAATAATTGGTGTTATTTAATCAATTAGGATGAAGTAAAGTGAGATTAGGACTTTATTAAATAAATGTGATTTATTCAATTAGTTGAAATGATGAAACATGAATTAATCAAATAATGTTGTTTTATTTAATTAATAGAAAAATCAGGGTTTTTAGGACTTCATTAAATAAATGAAATTTATTTAATTTTTTAGAAATGATGAAAAAGTGAATTAATTAAATAATTTTGTATTATTCAATTAATAAAGGAATTAGGGTCTTTGATGTCGTTTCGATGTGGTGGGATGTTACGATATGATTCTGATATGTCGTAGGATGATTCTAAGATGTTCTTAAACATTACATGATAATTTTGAAATGTTGTGAGATGATTTTGAGATGTTCTAGGGTGATTCCAAGATGTTCTGATTCATTCTAAGATGATTCCAAGATGTTACAGGATGTTCTGATATGATTTTGAATCATTCTGAGATGTTACAAGATTTTTTGAGATAATTCTAAGTCATTCTGAGATGTTACAAGATGTTCTAAGATGATTTTGAGTCATTCTGAGATGTTACGGGATGTTTTGAGATGATTCTGAGTCATTCCAAGATGTTAGGAGATGTTTTGGGATGATGTTCAATGTTGTTTGATGTTGTTTGATGATGTTAGATGTTATTTGAGGTGTGTGATAGGTGTTAAGTCAATTTTACATGTCTACAGATAGTGAGAAGCTATATTTGTAGACTTTAAGTGAACTCATTATTTTTATCACAAGAATAGTCCAAATCATGCATCATCATACAAGATCAATAATAGTGGTTGCTAGAACAGTAACTAGGATGGATATTCATATTCTACTTGTCTGGAAATATAGAATATTGGATGTAAATGTCCTCCTAGCTTTTGAGGGAGATGATGTCAACAATTGTGAAGATATAGATGAGTGCATAGGGTCAATATGGGCATAGCCCGATGAATGGGGGGGATAATGAGATGATACTAGGAGGGGAAAATGGAACATAGGATGAATTAGGATGTGTCTAGGGTTTGACTATAGAACATGAAGTTGGTTGTTGAGGTGTGTAGTAGTAATGGAGAAGAGAGTTGTTTAATAATGAGTGGAAGGAAATATTTCTTGTAACAATATGTGTATAGGATAAAATTTGGATGGAGTTGGTATAGCATAAAATAGATAAAGAGACAAGACCAAGAGGGGATAATGAAACATATGATGAAATAATAGAAGGTACAATGGGATGGGAGTTGAAGGGGATAATGGAACATAGAATGGAATTGTAGAGATTAGTGGGATGGTCCAAGAGGGGATCATAGAACATAGGATAAACTATTAGATGTTAATGGGTTGGGATTAGGAGGGAATAAAGGAACATAGGGTGAATTAGGGGAAGATAATGGGACAAGACCTAGAGGAGATAATGGAACATAGGGTGAAATAAGAGAGGGTAATGGGATGGGAATAGAAGGGGATAATGGAACATAGGATGGGATAAAAAAATATAGTGTGAACTATTAGAGGTTAATGTGATGGGATTAGGAGTGAATAATGGAACATAGGGTGAATTAGGAGGTGTCCAGGGTTTGCTTATAATACATGAAGTGGGAACTTGAGTTGTGTAGTAATAATGGAGAAGTGTTTTGGCCAATAATGATTGGAAGAAAAGGTTTCTTGTAAGATTATTTGTATACGATGAAACATGGACAAATATGGTATAACATAGAATGGATAAAGGGACAAAACCTAGAGGGGATGATGGAACACATGGTGAAATAATAGAGGGCACAATAAGATTGGATTAGAAGGGGATGATGAAACATATGATGGACTAGTAGATATTAGTGGGATGGGATAAGAGGGGATCATGTAAAATAGGGTGAACTATTAAATATTAATGGGATGGGATTATGAAGGAACAAAGCAACATAGGGTGAATTAGAAGAAGATGATGGGACATGATTAAGAGTGGATAATGGAACATAGAATGGACTAGTAGAGATTAATTGGATGAGTTGGGATGGGATAATAGAATATAAGGTGAATTATTAGAGGCTAATGGGATTTGATTAGGATGGAATATTAGAAAATAAGGTGAATTATTAGAGGCTAATGGGATGTGATTATGATAGAATATTAGAAAATAAGGTGAATTATGTGGTGTCTAAGGTTTGAATATAAGACATGAAGTGGGAACTTGAGGTGTGTAATAATAATTTTTAAGATATTTGGTCAATAATGAGCAGAAGGAAAGGTTTCTTGTAAGGATATGTGTATAAGATGAAAAATGGAGGAAGGTGGTATAATATATAAGGTGTTAAAGTTTGACATATATGCGATAGAAAATGGTAAATATATTTAGCAAATCACAAGACCAAGAAAGAATGAAATTATTTAATAGATATGGAAAATAAGACATCATGGTAGATTCCTTACAACATAGTTCATTCACATCACATGCCATATACTCTTCATGTTTGGTTAAAATGTGTGGTGAGGAGGATGATACAATTGATAGGTTATGGGATGGTGGAAGGTAAGAGTTAACTTGGTTGAAGGGATGAGGTAGCCTAAAAATGAGCATGATAGAAACTATGTGAGACAATTTCCCACTATGATCTACCACAATAAAAAATATCATGTGTCCATAACATCTTGTACAAGGCAAGTGGGTAGAGCTAGTGGTCATAGGGAAACCAAGGGATATGACAAGGTATTATTGGAATCATAGGCACATAGTAATAGTGAATACTAGGAAAGGTGATAACAATATCCATTTGAGAATAAAGCATGTTCTTTCACTTATTTAATGACTAGCTATAAGTAGTAAATAATCAATTATAACCAAAAATATCAATATTTTTGGTTATAATTGATTATTTACTACTTAAAAATATTAATATTTATTTTTAGGCTATAATATGAGAATGGGAACCAAAGAGAATATGCATTACACATAGAGAAAATAATTTTAAGGCTCTATGGGCATGCTACCAACAAAATATCTTCCAACCTTGAACTATTCTTCTTATGTGAGCAATTTCATAATCACTCAAAATTTATCAAACTATATAATATAAAATTGAGATGGAAAATAAGACATAATTTCAACTCCAAGCTTTTAATTTCTTAATTTCACAAACTAGTCTCATTTGTTCTCCACTTCACATTCCTCCAATGTTTGTGTTTCTCATCAAACTTTTAGATTTGTACACGTAAAATTACCAAAACTAGCTAACATTGTTTTACAACACCATTAATGAATAAAGGTTCCATGAGTGAAAGTTATTTGATGATGTGAATAGCAAGGTGTGGAGCTCGAAGGTACACTAACAAAAATTTTGACATCCAAAGCATGTTATGAGACAATCATTCAAATAAAATTCAACTATTCACATGCAATAATTATTTGTTTGACACTAGTTGAATACTTGTGGACTTGACATCAAAAAGTAATAAGGGTTTGCAAGAATGGTGCATGTATCATGAACACTTTGACCTTGCATTTTCATCATATTGATTCTACTAATTTAGTTATTCTTACATTTCTAAATAGAATTTAGTGAACAAAATTAAATTAACTTGTTGAATTGTACCTAAGTATCAATGTTGAATGTTTCATTCAGCAATGCACCTATCATAACCATCTTCTCTACAATTGATGTAGGCTGTGTAGCTCCATCCTGAGTGCTCTAATAATCATACATGCAAACAACACCATAAAATAAATAATGGTGGGGTGGAACTCTAGGCCTAGAAGTCTCATCCACATTAGGCTCTACTAGAGGCCTCACACATTGCACAATGCTTTGAGTGAGTGAGGAATCAACTCTAATGTGTCCACTTTGACACTGTCCTACACAACGGAAGTAACAACAACATGCTCCACCATGGGTATGGACAAGGGTCTTAGTGCCAACTATGGATACCATCGTGCACCTAGTATATCATGTGTGGAGCCCCCACCTCTACCTTGAAAGTATAAAATATCAAAATAATTTGGCACCTTATTGAGGACAAACTCACAATAAAGATTCCTCAAAAAATACTATGGTACCTCATGGTTATTGCATGGATGTTGGTCAAAAACCATCCAACACCACTCCCAAAACTTATTTTTTATTAATTCATGGTGGAACTAATGGATGGGAACCTCTTGCATGCATGTGATAAAGGTGTGTTGATTCTTGGGTCTGTAAATAGGGCACACAAGTCATCTTTACTATTTTTTTCTTTTTCACATCTGCATATGAAACACCACTATCATAATTTTTATTAATTCATCCATCTTATTTGACCAAAAAATGATTTTATCACTCATTTATCCCACATTTCATACAATCAACTTCAGTGTTTCAACAATCCCTCTCCTATAAGGGTGGGTTTTAGCATGCTTAATTAATCTTCCAATCAATTGTTAAATCTATCTTGTTATCCATGAATGATAACTAACGAACTAACTTGTTGAATTCCTTCTTTCTCGTTGAATAGAATAGTGCTCCTCCTGAGATCTGGCCATCCTTATCAGTGGGGCCTGTAGACTAGTTCCTCTGTGGGCTGGCAGGGTGGGGGGGAATTTGAGTCGAAGGGCCATCCGTGCAATGGTGCCCAGGTAGATTAGTTCCTGCTCTCCCTCCATCCGGCCATGTTACGTAGATAGTCAACACTAGCAAAACAGTGGAGAATTGCACCCCTACAATTCGGCAACTTAATCTCTCAATTATCTATCGTAAGCAGTTGATGGAAGGAAGGGAGTTCTAGCCCTCCTAGTTCAATCGGTTCAATCAGAGGTGTGCTTTGCGGTCGACCTGCGCTTCGCGACCTGCCCTGCCCAAGTGAGTTGGCAGCCTTCGACACCCGCCCCTACTCGGCCCTACTATTCTAAGGGGCCCCTTTGCCACCAAGGGGGGGGGTCGGCTGCTGAAGGCAGGTCCCCAGACTAGAATCTACCCCATTAGAATAGTAGGGGGCAGGGGGGTCCTCTGCCCCTAAAATTCTATGGGACCCTACTATTCTAAGGGGCGTCCCGGGAGCCCCCACTTTAGAATAGGGGGGGGGTCGGTACCAACCCCACTATCCCATTCGCCCTTGGTCCTCGGGGTTGGACCGACCTGAGACCCCGTAGGGGGGTCGATCCCGAAGGGGCATGGTCGGCTGCCTTCGGCAGGCCTCAGGTCAGTAATGGCGAAGCGCATGGTCAGTGCGGTTGGCAGCAGGTTCAATCAGTTCTGGAGCATGCTTTATTTTCCGTTTGACAATCAACTATAGTTCCTCCCACTATCCCTATTGCGGGCCTACAATTCTATGGGCAATCACTATCCTTGTTGCGGGCCTACAATTCTATGGGCAATTAGAGGATGGGAACTCCATAATAACTATCCCAGGAGATCGAGATCGAGCCCTTCAAATAGTCGGGGGAAGTTCAGTTCAGGTAATCCCATCTCACTAGCCGGAAGTAACGAGTTCAACGGCATCTAGCTCCTCCCGCTCCACCATGCAGGGGTGTAACTATATGGGGGTGAGGCTAGCGATGGAGACGAGGAGTCTGGTTTGAGCATGCTTTCATTGGTTGTAATCTAGGATAGCTCGAGCATGCTTTCATTTGGATAATCAGAATTCGACCAAGAGAAGTTTAGGTCCTCCCTTCTCGGTTACCTGACACAATCCAATGGTCAAAGAAATAAAGCGACGGTTTAGAGGCTACCAAATCCAAGGAGGGGGTGAGGGCAAGGCTCCTCGTTGAGTTCCATCCTTCACCCTCGGTAGGAGTAGTTGATTAGTTCCTCCATCCTGGGGCAGGGAAAGCTATTCTTTCTGTGGGGGATGGAGAGTTGCCTGGACTAGCTATCTATTATTTCTCATTCAACCGTTGGTGCCTATCCTTCCTACCCTCGGTAGTCCTTCTCTCCCTCTATCTATATGGGGATTGGATTGCTGTTGCCCCAGGAAAGGAGTGTCGTAGTTTCTTGCCTCCCACCCACCGGTACTTCTTTTCGGATGGATGTTTCTCAGGAGTCTAGCTAAGAGGATAGCTATAGTTCCTTGTTGAGTCCCTAGGGTGGGAGCTTGCCTTCACCTCCAGATGAAGAGCATGCAAGTTCATTAACTATAGTTGGATCGGAGGCTAGATGGAACTCCAACTATAGAAAGGGAGGGCAATTCTAGTTTCTTTCCCGGTGTTCAGTTCAGGCTTTCACCCATCGGTGAGTAGCTATACTATAATTCCCTCCCTCCCTAGAACTCCCCGCGGAGCGAGGTTGAAGTCCTCTGCATTTGACCGGGATGGATGCAAAGAAAGAAAGTTAGGATGTTCTGGGGGCCCTCATTGGATTGTTCATTTAACCGGTCGATCCAACCGGGGGTAACATTAGGCTATCACATAGAGAATAATCGAGAAACATCCTTCATCACGGACGGTAGAGTCAACACCAGATTCTATACGTCCTATAAAATGGTAGGGGCATCTGATCACAAATCTGACCTTTCTAGTCATTCTAGCCGAGAATACAATAGGTATTGATTCTGGGAGTGCTCACCCACAGTATCAAGTTCACTTCTGGCTGCTGGATAGCCGATGGACAGCTGGATGAAAGAAAGAATGTTCAATTACCCTCCTTTCTTAATTGCTTTCATTTTCTTCTTCTTGCCCCGTCCTACACCACCACAAACCCCACCGACCCCCCTACGGGGCCTTAGGATAGATAGATAGATATGGAACCAGAGCCCCTTCTCTACAATGAAAGCATGCTTAGGTAGGCCCCTACAATTCTATGGGCAGAATGCTCGAACAAAGGATGGTCCAGCTGATGGATGGATTATTCAAAGGATGGATGCCCCCAACAATGCTTCGGCTATCCGACTAACTCAGTCGGGAGTAGACTAGTTGAAAACAGGAGGTAAGGGTAGTGGGAGTTAAAGAAAGTATTCGACGTGTCCCCATCCGGGGGTTAAAATTCCCTGCCCTCACCTCCTGGCCACGGTGCCCCTGTCAAGGATGGGACGACTATCCTCATTCACTCTGCTAGCGATGCAGCCTCTTCTTAGCTCCCAAGCGCCCTACGGCCCTACTATTCTAAAGGGGGGAGATCTCGCCATCTCTGGATTTGTCGGCATCGCAATCCCAACATCTCCTCCCACATGAACACCCCGGGTGGGGGTTGAGGGAAGAGAGTTGAAGGGAAGGTGTAGACTATTATTGTCCCATCCGTGTAGACTATTATTGTACCATCCTTTATTCTCACTGCTTGACCATATTCTATAATGCCATCCGACCCCGTATTCTATAATGCCATCCGAGTGAGGGCCCCCTACAATTCTATGGCTCACGAACAACTGTTGCCCGCCCCAGACCTCACCGCCCACCCCCCTACTATTTTAAGGTTCTAAGGGGCCTTGGGTGTGGTAGGAGAAAGAGCGATAACTCCAGGGAGGCAGGCCAATCTTAACTGAACAATCCAACCCCCCTTGACCAATCCAATGAAGCCGGGTGGGTAACCGATTGTATTATAGTTACGATTATCCGATTGTGGATGCGGATGCACTCCCGAGCGCCCTACTATTATATGGGAAACAGGCGGGGAGATCTCTCTCGCTAATGAAGCCTACTGAGGGTAACACCTTCTATTACCTGAACTGCCTTAACTGCTACTATAGTTGGAAGCAGCCTGAACTGCCCTTAGAAGAGTAGGGGCCCCTCCCGGAACTAGACAATGAATCTACCGTAACCGGCTCCAACAACTCTCCAACCGGTGAGGGATCAAACGAGCCCAGTCATAACTATAGAAAGGTGGGAAATTCGAGAAAGGATCAACTACTACCGGATAATGGCTTTCTGTGAGAAACAACAATTAGATGGATCAATTGCTGCCGGAGAATGGCTTTGGATCAACTGCGACTGGTGGCAAGGATGGTCAGTTAGGCCTTCCGGTTGTCAACTCGTTCTATTTCTTCCCCTAGGAATGTTCCGTATAGAATCTCCTCCCTTGCATGGGGGACTATCAGCCTTCTGTCCCTAAAATTCCCTCCTTATGCTAGCCCCCAATAATCTAGTAAAGGGCGAGACTGATTAATCTACTAATTAATTCTCAACTAAGGCTTATCCTACCATCAATTAATCTACCCCCCCCGGGAGGGGCCCCCCCCACCCCCCCATTATAGTTCGAAGCGCTTAAGGGGCTAGCAAGCGGCATTAATCCGATTATAAGCTTCCGAACAATCCAATGAGGGGGTGTGGGAAGGAGAAGGAGCGAGCAAACTAATTAGCTATAGCCGGTTGTCGGCAGGAAAGAAAGAGGGGGTGAAGGCTGGACAAGATAGCCGAGGGGCCAGTATCCGCCTCCCTGCAGAATGAACTGTAGATGGTAACAGCAGAAAACAATTATTAGTAGGAGCCCCCGAACAATGCCCAAACCGGAGGTGGAGTCTAACACGTCGCAGGATGGGAGGCAAGAAACTCTATGTTGGGATGGTCGGATGAAAGTAACTTTGGATGGCAACTCAACTAGATTGATGAATAGATGGGCAATAGATTGATGCTCGAATAAACTATACCTTCCAACCGGTATCAAGCCCCCTGGATAACTATACCTTCCAACCAGGTCGGCGAGCCCCGAAGTGACCCTCTTGGGCATCTATTAGTAGGAGACGCCCTTCCCCCCTTCTGAGTTGTTGGGATGGTCCTTCCTTTCGGATAGAAACTTTGGATCTTGCAATGAACTACCACCTGTCCTCCACCCGGATGGATAATCTAAGTTCCTATCTCTTTCTCGCCAAGCTTGCCTGGGGATCGGTAATGAACTAGTCTACTCGCCTCCCTCGGATTACAGGATGGATAGGTAGGGGACAGTCGTTCATTGTTTGGATGGCCGGGAGGATGCAGATTAGTTGAGGGCTATAACTCCCTGCCTCCCTAAATAGGATCGTTAGGCTCTCCACCCCCGATTAGGTTAGCGGTAATGCCCTCCCTTACTATAGTAGTCTACTCTCCAATGAAGGACGAGTTTGTTAAAGCTTTCACTCATCCTAAACTGAATTCACTCATCCTGAACTGAAGGAAGCAACCTTCACTAAACACCAGGGGTGCTCCTACCATCCTTCACCCCCGGTAGGACCCGGAACTAGACAATGAATATACTGGCCATCCTTCCATCACCCCCTCCTGCCATCCTTCACCCCCGGTAGGAGCCTTCCTTCCGGTTGAACTGAATAGTAGCTCTTCCGCCGGTTGCCCATAGTTAGAAACTCATTTCCTTCCTTCTGACTGGAATTCAACACTCGTGACTTTCGGTGGAACTAGTTGAACTCGAGAAAGTATCCCGGGCAGGAGGCTCAGATAAAACAATCTCACGCACGGGGGTTGATCTAATTATATCCTTCGAGAAAGGACTACCGCCGAACAGGGGGTGCTTTCCTTCCCTCACCCTCGGTAACAACTTCTCAACTAGGATGGATGGTAGCCGGGTAACCTTCCAACAATTTAGTTAGGCCCGGGGCTATCCGGGGGTAAGACAGGAAACAAAGAAGCGCTCTTGGGGAACCTGTGGCTGGATCGAATCCCATAGCCCATCCTTCACCGCCATCCTTCTTGTAGTTTGGATTAGGAAGCTTGCCCTCACGGACCCCACCACCCATGAGACGAATAGGTCGGTCCAACACAACCCCACCGGGTATAATCTACCTCCCTGAACTATATCTCCCACGAAAAGGCAAATGGGTTGGTCCAACCCCACCAAAGGCCAATATGGTCGGTGCCGAAGGTTGGCCTTAGGGCCCGACGGCTTAATTCAACCACTTGCCCTTCAAATAGTAGGGTGGGTGGGAAACTCCCCCTACTATTCTAATGGGCCGGAACGGCTAATTCCCCCCCACCCGACCCACCCGCCCTATTATTATGAAGGGCCTACTATTCTAAGGGCCGGTGGGGTTGGTGTTACGTATAGAATCAAGCCTTTAGAATAGTAGGGCTATCGGAACCCCACCCACCCCAATAATGAATGGGTCACTTTTTCAATCCCCATGTCCGCGATCAAAATGATCAATGGAGAGATGGGGGAAAATGAATGGGTCACTTTTCCAATCATATGAGCAAGATGAAGGATCCTTCTTCTAGCAGGTTTATTAATTAAGGCTCAATGGTTCCTTAGGGGAATTGAGTTGGGTCACGAGAATATAGGGGTGGGTGGGAGGAACTATAGAGAGGGGGGGGGGGCAGTCATATGAGCAAAACTTTTTGATCAAGAAAGGTAGGGGGGAGGGGGGCAGGTCACAACAATAATATACCGGGGGGGCAGTCATATGAGCAAGACGAAGGATCTTCCTATTCTTCCCTCCGCTACCCCTTAGAATAGTAGGGCCACCCAACGATTACTATTCAGCACTATAGTTCCCACCCAACCCAACTATTCTTTTCTGGGTGGGAAACTAGCCGGGGGTGGGTGCCGGTACGCCTTCTATACGTAACATGCCAACTATCAATTAAGTTGTGGGTGGGAGGAGGCAAGGATGAAAGAAAACAGGCCTGCCATAAATGAAAATAATAGGGCCAATAGCGCGTAAACCATATTCCGAACATTAGACCACCAACCCCAAAACTTTTCTGGTGGAACGAGAATTGGGGTGGGTGGGTGGGAGATAGGGTGGGTGGGAACAACTATATTAACAGCTGGGTGGCATCATTTCCTCCAAGCGGGTTTCCATTATCCCAAATGATCTCTCCAATTAGGAACCCTGAAAGCAACACCATCACTATGAGAATCCCCCGAATTCCCACAGACCATTGACTCGATACTCTCGTTTCCTTCATCCGCTTCATTGAGTGCATGAGCCTAAAATATAGCACTTGCCATAGATATATAGGGGGTGCCAGCCATATTTCTACACTTGATCGATATAACCCAGCTGAATTTATGAATAGGTTATGGCTCTTTGCGAACCGGGCTGCTCGTCCCACCCACTAATCTCTTGTCCCAACCACTCAAATGCCCTTACGGGATACCAACAATTAGCTTGAGTCGAATTGTCAGTACCAACTTTGAAAGAACCGAACATGAACATGATCATATGCGATACTATAGAATTCCATAAACAACGATTTGACTTGGCTTATAATCTCTCGTTTTGTCAACGTGGTTCGCAGATGCACCCCGATGCCATATCCAAACCCACCGGATTTCGTATTCACTTTCATCACTTGAAGCATCTGGATACACTTAAATGTCTGCCCCACACGAGAGGTGCACACTTCCGAGGTCATAGAGGACCGCCAAAAGAATTCTGCGTGACATAAATAAATCAGGAAGAACCGGTCGACTTTAGGGCTATCGCCTCCGCCCCCTCCATCTATTTTTTCAACCGGAAGCTTGGCTCCCCTATCCACAACGACATGACCAGATTCGGGATCCTATTTGAACCTGCGCCTCATAACCAATTTTGAACTCATTCGTGCATTCCCTCTCTTTCACTCCCCCTCAATGTACCTTTGGCTTACAACTGGGCAGCCTCGGTTAGTTACGCCCTATTATTATAAGGTAACTGGAACCAACTTCTAGAATCAAGCCAACCCCCCACCCCACCCATTCTTTCCAAATATTGATAGAGGCATGTGAGAAAATTTTGGCAGAGAGGATAGGTGCTGATTATCGATCCCATAGAATTTGAGGGGCAGCACCAACCAGAAAGAATTGCTTCCCATCCTGCTTAGCAATTCCCTCCCTCTATATTCTATACGTAACATGCCCGGTCCATTCCGATTCCCACCCACCCGAACCGTTCCCTGAAGCACCCTGGGTCATATGACTGCTATGGGGTAACTATCTCTGAGGGTTCTAGGTAAACCCTCGGCCCCGACCTATCTCCCACCCGGGAACTAGCCTATAGAATAGTAGGGGCCACCCACCCGATATAGTAGGCATGTTACGTATAGAATCTAGCTAATGTCGGCCTACTTCTTGGCGTTAGGTACATGCCGCTGGTTGCCCCAACTAAAATAGCAGCAGCTATGCAGGGTGGGAGGGCCCCTACAATTCTATGGTCAGTAGAGATCGATCTGCAGAACTGCTTTTGCCCTCAAATTCTATGGGGTGCTGCTGCAGAACTGCTTTTGCCCTCAAATTCTATGGGGTGCTGCATATCGATCCGAAGCACCTGGCAGTGCTGCATATCGAAATGCTATCTAAATCGAGCATCAGTCTAAGGCGATTTCTATACGTAACATGAGTTACCCGCGGAATAAGGTTGGGTGGGTGGTCAACTCCCCCTACTATTCTAATGGGCTGGATATAGCTATTTCAATCCGGCTCGGGCGGAGAGAAGCCACATCTGCTCGACGAAGACTCGGGATGCCCAGGCCGGGGGGATGAGCTACCAGCGAATGCCTTAAAATAGTAGGGGCTCCTGAGGAGTTAGACCAGGCGCATGTGCCCAAATGGAACCAGTTCATTTTTTTTACGACTTCACTTCACATCTCCTTATTCCACTTCTTATTCCACCATTTCCTAGGTGGCCCAGTCACTATCAAGCCCCTACCCCAGCGGTTGGACGGGAGTCCAGTGATCTGCTCGTGATGAGGAACACAGCGAGGGGAGTTCTGGAGGGATGGAGGTTTATCGATTGAACCATTCTATCTAACTAAGCGCCCTACTATTCTAAAGGGCCGCTGCCCCTACTATTCTAAAGGGCCGCTGTTGCCTCGATGAGAGATAAAGATAGATCCTGCTTCTAGGGCTACGACCATTCATTATTACACGGAATAGCTTTCGACCCCCTATTGTTTCCTTAGGCTTGAAGTAAAGATCATGAGCAGAACTCTGCTCTGGTGCCTCTCCATTAGATCAAAGAGCTTATTACCACAACGAATCGGACACGCGAGAAACATGGAATCGGTTCAATGGGTTTTCTCGAACCGGATCCACTTCATGGTTACGTGGGCGGACATTCAATCTTCGCTATCTCCCCGCGGCATAATTATATAGGCTCTATCTTGATCTGAGGACTCCCAGCTCCGAACCGTGATGGAAAAACCAATGGAAGTAATAGGTGGGGCTCCTTCGACATGCATAACATCGTATTCCTTGGTTCAGAGTATGGGGCAGACGTATCACGCCTCTCCGCCAGCACCACAGAATGAAGATGGAGCAGCACGAATGGAGATGGAGGTCTTTTTTGCAAGTGATATGTGGGTTGGGTCACTGGGATGAAATTAATGGATGTGGTGATCTGAGGCCCAAACTGGAAGAATCAATCTTGAGCCGAGAAGTCGCCCTATCTCTCCTATCTATTTTTTGCAGGCACATCGATTTTTCGATGAAACCCGACAAACTCAATCTTTCACAAATTAAGAGATCGATTCGAGCACATAACCCCCCACCCAACTATAACCCTATAATCCCCCCCACAACTTGACATTCCCGGAACTATAGTTTCCCACCCAGGGCTTCGCCCACCGCCCAGGGCTCCGCCCACTGCCCAGGCTCCGCCACCGACTAGGGCTTCTTTCTCAGGCGAATAGGTCGGTAATAGAGGCCCCTTTGCCATAGTAGGGGGGTCGGTCCAACCCTGGGGACCAAGGGTGAATGGGATAGTGGGGTTGGTACCGACCCCCCCCCTATTCTAAAGTGGGGGCTCCCGGGGTGCCCCTTAGAATAGTAGGGCCCCATAGAATTTTAGGGGCGGAGGCCCCCCCCTGCCCCCTACTATTCTAATGGGGTAGATTCTAGTCCAGGGGCCTGCCTTCGGCAGCCGACCCCCACCCTGGTGGCAAAGGGGCCCCTTAGAATAGTAGGGCCGAGTAGGGGCGGGTGCCGAAGGCTGCCAACTCACTTGGGCGGGGCATGGCCGGTGGGGTCCGCAAATATTATGGGAGATTCAAGTGGGATGGGAGAGAAAAGTGGCTTGTGGTTGGGAACTAGCCGACCCCCCCCACCCCGGCACTAGTTATAGTAGGGGGGGAGAGGAGTGAGCGATAGGGAGAGAGGTGAGCCATAGAAAGGTAGATGGCGGCGTGCCCTACTCTCTATAGGGCCCTACCTCCAGCCCCCACTATAAAGGCAGAGGTAGGGGTGGGCTCTGCCTATCTACCCTAGCCCCACCCCAGCACTAGTTAGAGTAGGGCCCCCTACTATCTAAAGGGGGGGGGGTTCAATAGGGAACTATAGAAGAGGTAGGGGGTGGAGGTAGGGCACGGTACTTGTCCGAGCACTCGATAGATCGAGGGATAACCTCGACCTATCGCCCATAGACAGTGATGCAGTCCATACTATACTATCTACGTAACATGATTGGCACCCCCAACTATAGCCCCCCCCACTTTTTTTTTCTATAGTTGGCGGGGCGTAACGTGATTGGCACTGGAAAGGACCTCGAGTCCAGCACGATTGCCCCTTCCTTCACAAACCGGCCTCTCACGTTGATTCTCCGTCGACTCGATGTTGGCACCACCTCCTTCTCCCAGTCTTATCCATTCCAAGCATCCATTCCACATTCCGGATTACTGACCACAAGGGCATCGACCCCGCCCCATCCTCTCTTTTAATTGATGGAGAAATAGATCAATGAATGAAGAAATGAATAATAAGCCGGTCAGGTCTAGACCTATCTATGCCAGCTTTTCCTGGACAGGGAGGGAACTCGGCGGACAAGATGAGGAGTTTTCCTATTGAACAAGGAAGGCCCCTATCCATTTCTTTCGCACCCACACATAGAACGAGATCAAGGGAAAGCAGGTGAGATGATGGTGGGCAAGCGGAGAGGTTGGTTATTCAGAATCAGTCATATGGTTCAACCTTTTTCAGAAATCCCCCCGGTTCAGATAGTGACCAATTTCCCCCTATAGACAGTAGGGCATTCTCGGTCGTCGCCTGGGCATTCTCGATCGTCGCCCTATAGACAGTAGGGCGGGATGGGTCGGGAAATAGAGCAGACCGATGAAACAAATTTCCCAAGTTATCACTCACCCAACCATAATTATATCCACCCACCCTGCATTGGCCGACCCCACCGGGGCTTCGCCTAAATTCCGCCCTAGCTTCTAACCGCTGAACCGGCTATGCCTTACTCTATATCTAATTCATCTACCCCCCCGGGTGGCGGAGCCTCGGTCGGTGGGGTTGTTGGAGAATATGGTCGGTGGGTAAGGCCTGCCTTCGGCAGCCAACCCCCCTACGGGGCAACTACTGTAGCGGGTGTAGTTTGCCCGACCCCACCGGGGCTTCGCCCACCGATGAACCGGCGGCTCCGCCCACCGCCCGAGCTTCTAACCGCCCGGAAGAGCTTCGCTCACCGCTGAACCGGCTATGCCCAACTCACTAGAATCTACCTCCAGGGGCCTCCCACTTCTATAATCTACCCCATTAGAATAGTAGGGGGCAGGGGGGGCCGGTGGCAGAGCTTGGGTGGTGGCGAATGCCTTGGTCGGTGGGGTTGTTGGCGGGCCTCCAACAATAATCTACCTCCCTGGCCTCCCACGAAAAGACGAATGGGTTGGTCCCGAAGGGTCCGACTACCAGAGAACCACGTCCCCTTAGAATAGTAGGGGCCCCCCCACCCGGAACGGCTGATTACCCCCCAGGATTAATGCCGCTTGCTAGCCCTTCTAATTATAGTTGATCCCCTAGAATTGTAGGGTGCCGCCTGCTAGCGAGTGGGAGGGAGTTCTAGTAGGGAGGTAGATTAGTTGGTGGGAGGGCCCCTACTATTCTATGGGCCAGCTTATCCTAGCAGGTTGATTCCTTAGAATAGTAGGGGACGGTGGGGTTTGAGCCTTAGTTCAGGTAATACAGATGGAAGTGAAGGATGCCCAACTGTGGAGGGGTGGAGGACAGGTGTAGCCGAACAGGGGGTGTAAAGGGTGGCATCAATCGAGGGTTCAGGCATGGAGGCCGAATAGGGGGTGTCAAGGATGGCAACTCCGAGACTAGCTATTATTTATTCTCCCCTAACTTCCATCGATAAACTCCTTTTGGGGAGATCTCGCTACTCAAGTTCAACTAGTCAAGTAAGTATTCCGGGTACTCAATCAAGCTTAAATGGATGAGGGAGTAGCAGATAGATCGAGGAGAGTATTATTTCTCCCGCTTGAACCCGATGAACCGGATTGAAGGGATAGTTGCATTATGGAGTTGAGGGAGAGCATTTGCCTCTCTAATTCTATAGGGCCCGGATGGATGCATGGTTCCTCCTTCCGGATGGAACTAATAAACAACTAGATTGATGGATCGACCTTCCGGTTCTCAAGGTAAGAACTTCAGCTCGACCGGTTGGATTGTAGCTCCAGACAAGTTCCCTGCCTCCCAACTATTTTGTTTGCAGGGCTAGACCGTGTGGGCAACTAAACCTAACTTCGATGGCCTCAACTCAACCTAACTTGACTTGCCCTAGGGGGTGATACAGTCCTTGTCAAATGCTCGGATTGATTGATGCTCAGAGCAGAGAAAATGAAAGCATGCTCAATAGCGAGAGAGGAGTGATAGATTGATGTTATATCTCCCCTCCCCACTGAGGGATGGAGCGTAACTCATTGTTATTGTTTTCCGGTAGGGATATCTGGTAGGGCGAAAGAGAGAGAAGGTAGGGTGAGAGAGAGTTGAGTAGTTCTTGCTCCCCCGTAGGCTCTTCGAGTATTGAGGAGTATACTCGAAGAGTCACTTAGGGCCCACCCAACTAGAGTTCCTTATTCTAGCAGGCGAACTAGAATCCCAACTAATCTACCCGGGCTAGCAGGCTAATTAATTAAGGGGGAGGGAATCTATAGTTGTTGGGAAACAAAGCAGATTTAGTTTTGATTGGAAGGAAAACAAGAAGCCTTCTTGCCGAATATGCGTTTCGGGTCGCTTTCACAGTCATATGAGCCAGACCCCTACTATTCTAAAGGCTCAAGTTAGGGGCGGGTTAGGAAGAACTAGAATTCCCTAACCACCCAGGTCACTTCACCAGTCATATGAGCCAGACCCCTACTATTCTAAAGGGCTCGACAAAAGGTAGGGCAACTATGCCCCCCACCCAGGGTTGGGTGGGAATTGTAGTTCGAGGCCCTACTATTCTATGGAGTTGGGTCACAACTAATCTACCTCCCGGCAGAAGGGGGGGCAGTCATATGACTAAATCCCTAATATTCTAAAGGGCTCAATGAAAGGTAGGGTTAGGAAGAACTAGAATTCCCTCACCACCCAGGTCACTTTTCCAATCATATGAGCAAGACCCCGGCCTATTCGCCAGGGCAGCAGATAATTGTAGTGCGGAAAAGTGGTTAGCAGGTTTCTAAATTGCTTACTCTAGCAGGTTAATTAATTCAAGGAGGGAACTCTAGTTGGCCCCTTGCCGAATAGTAGGGGGTTCAGATTCTATACGTAACATTCCTACTAATTAAGAAACCTGCTAGAATAAGGGATGGGTGCTCCATTGATCCCCTTCAAATAGTAGGGGGTTGGGCTCATATGACTGTGAAAGCGACCCGAAATGAATTATAGTTCAATTTCTATAGATCCCCCCCTCTATATAGTTCCTCCCACCCTGCAGCACAAATCCACCCAACTATAGTTCCCCCCCCACCCCCCCTCTATATAGTTCCTCCCCCGCCCCCCCTCTATATAGTTCCTCCCCCACCCCCCCTCTATATAGTTCGTCCCACCCTATACTTAATTGGGGTGGGGGGCCTGCTGGAGAATGAGCAGTTCAAAGCTGATCCGCCGAATTATAGAGTAGGGCCGCCTCACATTGATCTCTATGGGTTGGGTG